>VYZS01064385.1:5212-28850 GCA_013400695.1 Neodrepanis coruscans
TTCTGCACAGAGATAAATAAATCTCCCATCTTATCTCTCAGAGACCAAAAGAGTCCTCTGAAATATTTCCATTCAGCATTTTTTCCAATCATCTTTAAAATGCTTTTTTTAAAACCAAAGCTGACTCATCCTCTAATGCAAGATAGTCTGACTCACATTTAACACTTTGATCTCCAAGGCTTGTTTTGGTCAGCAACTTGCTCGGCCTTATCCTTGTACTACATGTAAGGGGAAAGAAAAGAGAAAAATACACTTTCAATATCTATTCAGTTCCAAACCACTGAGAAATGCCCAGGATAAATCTGCAGAGAAGGAAAATTGTTTCAGCACCCAGAGACCTATTACAAATTAGAACAGAAATGAAATTTTTCAGCAAGAGACAGATTTGCACTTTCATGTTCCCAGATTCAGATGAAAAAAAGGACTCTGATCAAGAGGTATTTTGCTAGAGGGGTTTCTTTTTCTCATTTAGCTTCATCAAAAACCTCATAAGACTGAGCAGCATCTCTTCAGAAATAGAATAAAAATCCAGAAATAATTTTCCATTTACACATATCTTGCAGTGGAATGTCTTAATACTTCTAAAATAACTAAAAAGAAGAACTCTACAACATGAGGCCCAAATTTAGGTCAGATATCAACTGCTACTGTTTCACCCATAGGAAGTCACCAGTTCAAACATGAAGGGCAGCATCAACATCATGGTTAGGTCCACAAAACCTTCATCCAATGAAGAGTCCTGCAAAGTACCTTCCAGTTAAACATCCTGCAGCAATTCCAGAGGAATCCAAAAAGCTGGCAAACAGATCTTATGGGGCTTAATAGAATCTGGGATGCTGCTTGCCTTTAGCTTTCTTTCAAAAATCTCCAGGTTAGCTTCAGAGCCTGGTCTTTACCTTGATATGGAGATCACTAATAAAATCAAAACAGGGTCTTTACCCACTTGGGAGCAAATTAATATCTCATACACAAAGGCTTTTCAGTAACTTACAAATGGTAATAGACTTCAGTCCCAGCTAAAGTGAAATAAACAAACCCAAAATCTAGAATTTAAGAAGTTGTTTACTAGATTTGCATAGGGGCTTTTAATAATCTTCTGATTAAATACAATGGAGAAAAAAGACTGGGGGAGCAGAAGGGAGAGATTTTGACATAGTGAATGGAAATTGGTTTTAAATGACAGAAGATGAAACAGGCTTAGCTTACTGCTGTGTTTTGGACAGCGAGGTGCAGGGACCTTGAGACACTCATATCAACGCATACAATGAAGCATTCTTGCTCATGATCAACAGACAGAAAATTTCCCCTTGCTTCACGTACTTCCTCTGCGCTCTGGCAGATATTAGCACCCAGACCCACCGCACCCACACATTCAGTCTACATTTAATGTTTGATGTGATCACAAGACCTGCACTTTCAGCAGACACTTTTGCAGACCAGGCAGGCAGGACCATTCTCTAGAAAACCCTCTGCCTGGAGGCAGAAAATACATCCGGTGTCCATCCCTGCAGCATCTAAACTCTGCATGGGCAAGGTGACTTTGAGAACAGCAGTGCTAGCCTACAGATGTACTTCATGCCCTGCTTGAAAGGAGGAATGGCCCTATTCTGTTTCTCACCCACAGAGAGGCAGATCATAAGCTCTCCTGTCACAAGGGGTACCTCTATCACCAGCCCCAGCAGCACAGCATGTGCTCAGTGAAGAGCCAGGCTCAGTTTTTCTCCAGTATGAAGTAGCCAAAGGTCCAATTTATCACATGCCTCCACAGTTTGTTGGCTGCATGTGATCACTCATGAATAATGTTCTCCTGCCCAGCTCAGAGGCACATACTTGTGCCCTCTCACTGACTACATGTCATATGCAGACAGGCACATCTCCAAGATACAACTGATGATGATACAACTATGTTCAATCCAGCACTTTACACAAACAGCAGTTGCAGTCAATGTATACAGTGTGATACATCTCACACCAATCAACCCTCTTTTTATCTCAGGAATACCAGCATTCTGCCTCCTTAGCCCACAACATTAGGAAGAGTCTATACAACACTCAGATAACAAGGAGCAAACTCTGTATGATGTCACCAGGACAACTCCTGCTCTCACTGGAACACTTCCTTCCAGCTATACACCTTGCCTTTGCTGTGACCAACAAGGGAGGAATGTGACACTTGTTGTAAACAAAATGCCTCTGATTTTACAAAGGCAATATCTCTAAAGCATATAGGATTTAAGGGGAAAGACCTGTATCTGAGAGGAAGCCAGGGCAGAGCCTTCTCCCATATGTATTCCTCTGAGCTTCCAGCTCATTGCCTCATTGCCTCACAGCTGACACCAGACCCCTATTTGAGTGGGGAGAAGCTTGAAGACTGCTGGATAAGCAGAGATGTTAAAAATAATGAAGTAGTTCCTTGAGCATTGCAGTCTCAAATCACCTGAAGTTGCACACGCAATGGTGGGCACACCTCCTCAGTCTAGAGGAGCTGATAAAATTGTTAGTGCCCTCTTTGGCATTTCCCAAAGAATTATTAATGTGATTTGGTAAGAGACTCAACTAGATCATCTGCTTCAGGAGAGAATCACCCAGGTCTAAGCAGCAGAGGGTTTTAGGTCCCTGTGAAGGCCACAATTGTAACAGTCCATGTCGGCACAAGCCATCTGCCTTGCCCTGGGCTCATCATGCCACTGTGCTCTCCACTTAGTTCTCCAGCTCTTGGGAGCTCAGAACACCCCAGCCTGCCTGACCAGCTCAGAGCAGCAGTGTTCCTACTTTGCAACACACCTTGGAGGATTGGAATAGCCAGAGTACTAATTGTGGCATTTATAAGCTGCTCTTCCCAAAGCATTGCAAAACAGCAGGGTTGGATCCTTGACCAACAAATCCTTTGCCTGGGGGCACAAGGGTAGTTGGAGGTGAAATGCTGTATATCAGGCTGCTTCAGCCATGTAGAATGACGGTCAAGGACTTTGGGAGAGAAAAGATAGCTGAAAGACTGTACAAGGAAGGCAATAGTCAGTGAAAGAGCATCCAAACATACTTGCACTATACTCACTGAAATCCTCTATAATGCTGGTAAAAACTTCAGCCTGACCAAAAATCAGAGAAAGCCTCTTAGGCGCCTCAAGCTCATGTGTGCCCAAGCAGGTACCCCAAATGGCTATTTACATCTCTAGCAAACTTGGAAAATTCAGAGCTTAACCTTTATTCTTGAATTTCATCTCCTGTAGTAAGAGAACTGGTCCTCTGCCATCCCAGTGATGCTGCAGAGATTAATATATTCCTGTACAGCGTTTTGAAAACCCCTTTAGAAGTCCACAAAATTTGTCATTCTTCCCCAAAAATGCTTCAGAGAGAGCCTTGTACTCAGCATGCAGGGGCCACAGGCAGGGCCAGAGCCAGAGGCCCAACCTTAGCTGCCATCAGCACCCGAAGGCAGCAGGCCACCCCAGCAGAGCATCACGGATGAATACCTGCCATATAAGTCACTGTCTGGAAGCCAGAGCACTTCAATAAGGGATTCAAGAGCAGCTGTGCTCAAACACTCAACAGAAATAACAGGACAGTGCTGTTCTCATTCTTCTTCAAAAGTCACAACAAGGACCAACATCATGGCAATAAACAAGACAGCTGGATCCCCAAAAAAACCTCAGGAATCCTGTGTTTCCACTCCCATGCAGGCAGAAACACACATTCCTCTCCAGGTCATAAAAGAGGAACCAAGAAGAGTGAGAATGGAGACAAAAAGGGTTAAACAAATTTCACAAAGGCAAGAGACAAAATAAAGGACTGACACCCACGTATAAGCCCTCAGATAGTTTTTTGCCATGGAGTCCATCCCCAGGGCTACCTGCAGCTATTCACACTACTTTTTTATCCTGTTATATAGTTATGATTCTTGTTGATGGCCCTTCTGCTAATATATTATTGCTGGAGTGGGTCGGGTCAGAGAAGTAAATGGCAGCAAGAACTGCTGAGACACACAGAGCCTACTTGGCTCTGAGGAAACATGCAAAAGCACGTGAGAGGACAAAGCAGCCAGTGCAGATGTTAACACTGCAGAAAAAATCCAGAATTTTTCAAAACTTTGCTTTACAAATTGCACACAGTCATCATCATGGAAATTCAACACAGTAGTTCAGATCCCATCAGCTTGGGCACCAGATTCCTGTTTGCCTGATTTACTTTGCTCTCTGTTAAGTAGCCCTCCTAGCTCCTTTATAGGGCAGGCAAAAGCTAAAGCAAATGACCTATACTGAAGTATTCTGGCTCCAGGAACCCCAAATTTCCTGACACAACCAATTCCAAATATTCAAGTCACTAAAATTTGAAGCACCTCCATAATGAAACAGCTAAGTTGCATTAAAATTTATTTTACATATCAATTCCATCATCTTTCCCATATTAATCTTTAAACCAGCCACAGTGAAATGCTAACCCCAAGTACACAGTTTTTCATGCTTAAAAACACAATAAAAAAAAAGATACACATTAAAAAAACTCTGTGGCTTCGTACCTAAAAAAGTCCACACAAGACAGGAGATGCGTTGTTCATTCTAGAACCTCTCTACATGGAATGAGATTTCCTTTAAAACACAGCATCCTAATAGACCCCAGAGGCTTAGAGCAATATGCTTCTGGATGCATAACTGATACTTCAGCGCATATTTACTGACTTTCATCCAGCCCATCATTCTTTATTTGGAGCTATATTTTTATGCACAAAACAGTAGCTTTCAGAGGAGGCAGGAGTTATTAAAAAGTTCATCTGTTCCAGCTGCTTAATCCTCACTTAAACTCATCATTAATCCTCTTTTTATGACACCATAATTGTCCCTATGGCAACCAATTATGATGTCACAAACAAGATTAGAATTTTAGATAGGGGAACAGAATTAGCTTCTTCATTATTTGTTTAGGTCCTTAGCGGCTGTCATGCCTGATCACATCACTGGCCCATGAGTTCAAGAAGTCTCTTTTCATTATCCCACCAACACTTGGTATTTTAGGGTAACGTAGACAAGGGTAAGGCAGCAGCAAGTACCCAGCGAAGGACAGAAAGTTGTAGTGCGCAGAGAGAATCTCTGTCCAGCCCTTGCAGGTAATGATCTCACTGCCTGAAGCAAGAAAACATTGGCAGCTCCAGTGACATTGTGAGTACTCAGTAGTCAGGCTTGCTATGAATGCAATTCATTTTCATATAAAAGCCTAATCCTTCTTTGGATTCTACTAAATACTTCCCTTCAATGATTTGCTGCAGCAGTGAAGCCCCTACTAAATACACACAAAACAATCATGTATGGCAAGTAAAGAAAAAAAACCCCTGAGCTCACTTGTTTAATCATATTTTCCTCTACTTATAAACCAGATAACCACAGTCTATCATCTCTCTTCCAGCAGAATAATCACAAACACACTGGAATGCCTGAAGTGACTTACGTTACCCTTCTTAGTCCTTTTTCATTTCATCTGTACTTTTTCAAGTTCCCAATAAAATAAATAAAGAAAAAATAAAGGAAAAATAACAGAGGTCAAATATTTGCCACCCAGGTACCCTTCAGAGCATCATCAACAGTTGGACGTGTTGCATATTCATGATAAAGATGAACTGTCCCCATCCTACACACACACCCCCCCACACAGGTATGGGTTATGGCACTGTTGAGGTGAATGAATTATGGCAGAGTTAGGGTAAGAGCAAATCTCACTAAAAAAAGGGGGCTGTCCCAGAGAACAATGTCAGGGCCTGCACAGAGGCACCTACCCCCTCGCTTCTAACACAAGCGGCCAGATCTGGGTTTGAACCACTAAGGAACAATCCTTCAAGACCAGCATAGTCATGGGCAATCCATGCATTTTACTTCTCAGGTAATTTATTGTAGCTCATGGAGAACACAGCAAGTGTGCCCCCTAGATATATAGAGAGGGCAATAGATTTACTTTCATGTCCAGCCCTAGACTGAATCACAAAATAAGTGCCTCCCAGATGCCTTTGCAGCTGGCAAAGCAGTTCCTTTTCAAGATACAGTTCACAGCAGGCAAAATGGCAACATCTCTATTTGTCTGTAGAGATATTGCAGCACTTTATAAAATTGACGTACTTGCCAGCATCCACCGAAAGAAGTCACCACTTCCAATACAAAGCAGATTTATATCTTGACAAAAGAAAAAAAAAATCACAAAAAATGCCTTCTGAAAACAAAAATAATGATTTTTCTCAAGAAAATATCGAAATTTTGTCAAACACAAACAAACACATACATCTATTCATCCTATTTATAGGAGGGGTCCACAGAAAAACTAATTTTAGCTTTGTAAGACTGCATTCCACCAGCTGTCTGCAGTCGATAGAGATGGGCTCTTCCAGAGGACAGTTTGGAACCAGAGCCTGAATTATGTTGGCAAAACAGTCCTCTGGAGAAGACTCTCTCACGTGCTAATGACTTTTGAGGATATCCAGAGAGAGTAGTCTCCCCAGCCTGAAATTACCCATCAAGAATAATTCCTCCCCTCCTCGTACTGACTTCTTCACACATATCAGCACTCACTGTTTTTCCAGAGGCATTAAGGAACCAACCACCAAGGCATTCACGTGGGGACTGATTCATCACAGCACAGCCATTAGAAGGAAATGCATTAGTCTTAATGGCAAGAACTGCACACTCACATGGTCTCTTCCCAAGAAAGTTCTTAAATACTGAGGGAGACATATGTTGGGAAAAACAAAACCAGTACAAGCAGACACTGTTCTGCGAGTGGCAATTTAGCAATTCATTGTCCAGATATAAAGTACTATAACAAACACTGTCTTGTAATTTGCCAATTATCTATATTCCTTTTCAGGCTGTAGTTTCCAACACCCTTCAGCCTTGAAGAGAAGACTGTCATTAACCCTTCACACAGCCATTCAAAATATGCTGGTTCCCTCCTTCTCCACTGCCCAGATTAGTTGGATGGGAGCTCTTCAGTCTAGAGAGCCAAATCTCACAGAAATTTGACTTCTATAAATTCTCACTCTGTGAGAATTGACCCAAGCACACTGTGGTGCTCCACAACCAAAGCATGGTGGGCGAGACTACCATCCCGCCAAGATCCATTTCCTTGGTACTCTATCTGAGAGAGGGTAAATGCTGATCCAACCACTTCATAGTCAAAAAGGAACAGCAGAAATAGCTAAAAGAGCAGGTCAGCACTTTCTGAGGGCAAAAGCCTTTTCATTCCTAACATCAGACATCACTTTCATTCTCCATGCAAGACAAGAGTTGGTGTCCAATAAGTGACTACTTGGGTTTCTATTAACCAGGTGAATTCCACCATTATCTGCAGAGACAGACTCCCAGATGCAGAATATTCTCAGAAAGAGAACAAAGGAAAGAAAACCAACAGCCATTAACTATACAATTGATGTACATTCAGCTTTCAGACATCCCTGGAGAATGACCTCCCTGTCTAGCCATAAAAACATGGGTGGCCATCCACTACCCTATATTACTCTCTATATATAATATATTAGATACTTAATCATGACAACAAGAACCTCCTGCTAGCAGTCAGAGGACAATTCATCTTCCATGTTCATTCAATCCCTGGTCGTTCAGAAGAGGCTAAGTATCATAGGGCTGACTAATACTAGACGCGGTTATTTGTTTCTATCATAAAAAATGAATCATGACCAAGGTAGTTTCACAAATGCTACCAAGTATCCCAAATGCTATCACAGTATGCTATCAACTTTGATTTGCCAGAAGGCAGCATTTTGATTCTTTGAAAAATTCTCATATTTAAAATCAAAACAAAATAACTTTTCTCTTCTGAATCAGAGTGAAAAAAAAAAAAAAGAACTCAGCATGAAGAGATCGTAAGGAATTATAATATCAACTATTCTATATTTTAGTTATTAAGATGACTATATGAATATGTTGCTCATCTATTTTTTGAAAACAAATCAGCATCTTCCCCAGAAGATTTCAGCTGAACAATATTATGCCAAAATTAAAAAAAAAATTAAGAGGTTCCACAAGGAATTTTTCAGCTACCCTTCTGCACTATAGAAGACTGAAGCTACAATGAAATGTATATATTGTAGTACCTTCACAAGTATTACCTCATACCCAATTCTCTCTTAATTTAGAACATGCAAAAAGTCACTTTATTTTAAGAAAAAAAATTGCATATTTTCCCATTGCCACTCTGTTTGAGCAGACCCTTCTCAGACTGTCTTTGAAATCTTTCTTGTGTTTTAGCAGCACCCACAGCTCAGCCACACCAGGCACGAACCCTTCAGGCATACCTGCCTGTTCCCAACACCTCTGCCACTCAAGTCAGACGCTGCTGACACGCACTGTTGTGCCTGCAACTGCCTAACACTAAGATATTCTCACTGTTTTTCATTTATCCTCCTATTATTTGTGTTTTCACACATAATAGAAGCTGCTTTGTCTGCCTGTGTAGTAATTTTGTCTCATTGTCTTACAACCTTGCTGCGAGAAGCTGTTAGGATTGATTCACAATAGGGCCAACATTTCCATCAAGCAGATATCACGCTCAGCACCTGACAAACTGTGACACTGTTTGCAAAGCAACTGAATCAGAAACAAAATGCTCCCACTGTATGTTCAGGTAGGGGTGGCTGGGGAAGGGGCCATGAGGGAAGCAGGGACCACTGTACAGGCACGGCTCAGCCACAGCAAGACCCAGGAGAATCCTGTGTTTTCTGGACACAATCCTCATGTTGCAGGTGGGAGTAGGCAAGAGAGCTGATTTGGCAGGGAAAAGCCTTTTGAGACAGCAAGCTGCTTCTACAGGAGAAGAATTCAAAGCTCTCTCTTTTTTCAGCAATTAGATCAAATCAGGAGAAATTGAGCAGTGATTCTGCCATCCCGGTTTATTCACTCCTTCTATTTCTCTCTGTACTTCAGAACCCTCATGGCTTCCTTCAATCTTGGAAAAATTATTATTATAAAGTATTACCTAGTTCAGCCTAAGCACAGCTTTCCACTCTTCCTTCCTGTCCCCGTATCATACTATTATTGTGGGTCACCCACTGGACATGCCTATCTTTGGTCAGCTGAAGAGTCCAGAAGTCTGATTTGAGCTGGAATGAAAACCTCTTTTTATGACCTACAGCTCCCAGCACAAGCAGATGGCAGAAGCAGACGTATGCAAGAGCTCCCAGGCCCAACTGCAGGCCCACATCCACATCCTTCAGGAGACAGTCAAGTTCAGCTCTTATTTGGTAGATGTACAGCTGCAAAGGACAGTAAAATAAGATCATTGGTGGCAGATAGGGAAGGTCATCTAGTATCTTGGCACTTCATGTGTGAATGGGGACGACCTCTGATTTTTGGGAAGTAAAAGATATGAGTAATCTCAGGATAAAGGCCAAAAACTGAAAAGAAAGTAATTTACCTTTTTTTCTGCTAAGTCAGGAGAGAGGCATAATCGGTCTATTTCGGAAGCCCTTCCTGCCACTGCCTGCACTGCAACTCTCCCTGAACAGACAATAGCCCTTAGCAATTAGGAAATGAGGAGGAATGAACCCAGCACTTTCAGAAGCATAGGTCAGCTCCCCTCTCTCTTCCATGTATCTCCCCNACTTAATCATGACAACAAGAACCTCCTGCTAGCAGTCAGAGGACAATTCATCTTCCATGTTCATTCAATCCCTGGTCGTTCAGAAGAGGCTAAGTATCATAGGGCTGACTAATACTAGACGCGGTTATTACAATTTGTTTCTATCATAAANTTTTCCCATTGCCACTCTGTTTGAGCAGACCCTTCTCAGACTGTCTTTGAAATCTTTCTTGTGTTTTAGCAGCACCCACAGCTCAGCCACACCAGGCACGAACCCTTCAGGCATACCTGCCTGTTCCCAACACCTCTGCCACTCAAGTCAGACGCTGCTGACACGCACTGTTGTGCCTGCAACTGCCTAACACTAAGATATTCTCACTGTTTTTCATTTATCCTCCTATTATTTGTGTTTTCACACATAATAGAAGCTGCTTTGTCTGCCTGTGTAGTAATTTTGTCTCATTGTCTTACAACCTTGCTGCGAGAAGCTGTTAGGATTGATTCACAATAGGGCCAACATTTCCATCAAGCAGATATCACGCTCAGCACCTGACAAACTGTGACACTGTTTGCAAAGCAACTGAATCAGAAACAAAATGCTCCCACTGTATGTTCAGGTAGGGGTGGCTGGGGAAGGGGCCATGAGGGAAGCAGGGACCACTGTACAGGCACGGCTCAGCCACAGCAAGACCCAGGAGAATCCTGTGTTTTCTGGACACAATCCTCATGTTGCAGGTGGGAGTAGGCAAGAGAGCTGATTTGGCAGGGAAAAGCCTTTTGAGACAGCAAGCTGCTTCTACAGGAGAAGAATTCAAAGCTCTCTCTTTTTTCAGCAATTAGATCAAATCAGGAGAAATTGAGCAGTGATTCTGCCATCCCGGTTTATTCACTCCTTCTATTTCTCTCTGTACTTCAGAACCCTCATGGCTTCCTTCAATCTTGGAAAAATTATTATTATAAAGTATTACCTAGTTCAGCCTAAGCACAGCTTTCCACTCTTCCTTCCTGTCCCCGTATCATACTATTATTGTGGGTCACCCACTGGACATGCCTATCTTTGGTCAGCTGAAGAGTCCAGAAGTCTGATTTGAGCTGGAATGAAAACCTCTTTTTATGACCTACAGCTCCCAGCACAAGCAGATGGCAGAAGCAGACGTATGCAAGAGCTCCCAGGCCCAACTGCAGGCCCACATCCACATCCTTCAGGAGACAGTCAAGTTCAGCTCTTATTTGGTAGATGTACAGCTGCAAAGGACAGTAAAATAAGATCATTGGTGGCAGATAGGGAAGGTCATCTAGTATCTTGGCACTTCATGTGTGAATGGGGACGACCTCTGATTTTTGGGAAGTAAAAGATATGAGTAATCTCAGGATAAAGGCCAAAAACTGAAAAGAAAGTAATTTACCTTTTTTTCTGCTAAGTCAGGAGAGAGGCATAATCGGTCTATTTCGGAAGCCCTTCCTGCCACTGCCTGCACTGCAACTCTCCCTGAACAGACAATAGCCCTTAGCAATTAGGAAATGAGGAGGAATGAACCCAGCACTTTCAGAAGCATAGGTCAGCTCCCCTCTCTCTTCCATGTATCTCCCCAGATTGTCATCTTGTCTTTGTCTGTGAAAAGAGAGGAGCCTCTACACTGGGGTTCAGCAGCCGTGGTTTGCTCTTCTTCTGGACTAGGTACTGATATAAACACCAAACCCAAAGCCTTTCTCTAGAAAAATAAAAATGGAATTGGAAATGTAAGCAGCTATTATATGGACAGGACTGTGAAAACATCCTCAGCTTATCAGAGCTGATGGCAAAATTACATTTCATTGATTTCTTTTCTGCACTATGGACATGGGCATAAAGGAACAAGAGTGTATAGAGCAATCTAAAGATTAGGGGGAAAAAATAGCATATTGTCTAGCCAATGGTTTGGAGGAGGCTTTTCATTTAAATTCTGTTCTATAGGATCTCTCACCAGACATGAGGTGAAAATTGTAAAGAATGCATTCCTTTTTGTTGAATAGGTGACTCTAGATGATTACACATGAGGAAATAAAATCATTTGTTTGTCATACTAAGCATCTCTTCCAGTTGCTGCCCTCAGACATAGCTCAGCTTTCTGTCTTTCATTTAAAAAAAAAAAAGAGAAAAAAAGAGAAAAAGATCATAATCTGTGTTTTTTTTCTGAAACACATACATTAAGGGGGAATCTCACACACAAGCTCTCTGGGTCCATCCTGCTGTTGACAGCATTTCTTAGAGTGCTTCTGGCTTGAGACTGCCCACAGGCTTCAATGAACATACATAATGTTTGGCTTATGTTGTTAATGCCCATCACAACCCCAAGACAGATCTGAACAGCAGTTTGCTGCGCACTGCGAGAGCCGAGGCTGTTCCCAGAGGGAAAGACATGCAGTGTCTCCTCTGGAAAGTAGAAAAGCTGTGCTCCTGCCAGCCATCTCTTTGGAGGCCACCAAAGCCTTCCAGACCAGCCTGCCAACAGCCATCCCTGCTAAAGGTTATAGTTTTTCTCCCTCTCAAATGGATTAAGGTTTGATAGGTAAGGGTATTGTGGGTGGAAAGAATAGCCACTCGTAGGTCACTAAAGGTCTTTCTATTAGCAGCTTCTAAACACCCTATATAAACTCTGTGAGGAGGCATCTTAACTGCCTTAACTCACTGGTCTGAGTCCAGCTTGTAACTGCCCCAGCATCACAGCAGCATAACTCATCCTACTATCTGCTGAAAAAAGAGAAAAAAAAAAACAAACGCTGCCAAGACAGAGACCAAATAACCTGATGCTCAGTAATTTTGCTGTTCACTCTGGAACACAGCACATTTACCCAATGGTGATATAGCCCACATTAGACTTAAGGAAATGAAAAACATTGTTTTGTTGTTGGCCATCCGGGCTGAATCAAGATTCCCAAAGCCAAAAGAGAGTCCTCACAACATCACAACACTACCCTGTGCCCAAGCCAGTGTAAGCCTGCTCCAGCACTTGTAGTTATGCATCAGCGGGGCTTGTCAGACATCTCTCAATATTCCTTTAATACCCAAAAAAGCTGGACAAAAAAGAAAAGCTGAAAAGCTGGAGAAGGCAATTAATGCCTCTTCCCTTTTGCCATAGGTTTGCATTGTGCTGACAGGAAGAAGTCCAAAACCAGCCTCTGTATATCCAATTACACTTAAAACATGCACATAATTACTTTGCAGCCTCTACAACAGTCTACCACTACAGGGCTTGAAAACTTCCCATACTGCAACTCTAAAGGGGAAAGGAAGCAGCTTATCATAAACATCTTGATAGTAAAGAATCAAAGATAGAGCACTGGACTATAAAGCTCACATTAACCTTGGAGGCAGGAAAGAAAACCTCTTTACTAACATCAGTAACTTAAATCTAAACCTGTAGAATGTGAAGCCCAGAGTTCATATACTTCTGTGCTCTTCATTCATTGTACCATGTATATAAACTCACAGAGAGTACATCTTAGGGAAGATAGGGCAACAAAGCCAAATTACAGAATTAAAGGGACAGAGAGCAACTAAGAAACGAAGAAAGAAAGAAATTCTATCATGATGAACACCAGGCAGGGACAAAACTACATTCTCCAAATACAAATACACTGCCCTGCAAGAGAAGCGACAGTTGCAATAGTTGGCTACCTGCAGAGACAACAATGAAAAATAAAGAGTAGCTTAAGTTCTTTTCATTTGATTGGAAGGCCACCCACAACCAAACATGCCAGCTGCATCATTCCCATTGCTAATTCCTTCTTCAGTGTCATTTTAAATCAAGCTAAAATGTGGAGGTGACTACAGTGCCAGAAGCCAAGGTTCCTATGAGCACAAGCAGCTGGCAAGGCATTGGTACAGGATATCCCTTAAGACAATACCATTAAAGACACTTATTTTTTGTTTCCTATCTACATGGGGTTTTTTTTAAATGTGAATTCTCTCACTGTCTCAACTTACAAATAACCTCAAAACTCATACTGAAACTTTATTCACATCTTTGGCATTTCACTCACTTTCACAGAAGAGTCCGTTGCCCTCTAGGGTATCATCTCAAAACCATAAATCAGGCTAACATCAGCAATTAATAATGAAGGACCTGGGCTAGCGTGCACCTACACATGGCATTTCATTGCCTTCCGAGAACCTGCAGGATGCAACGCTCCAGGCGGAATGAAACTCAATGTGTTTTCACAACAAAAGGATATACTCCTGGGATCATTCACTAATTGGATAAAAGCATCAGAACTACCCCATTACCATCCCTAGAGGAAACTCATTAGCAACCTAATGAAATAAAGTGATGACAGGAAGGTATTTTCTCATCGTCTTTTAATGCTAACAGGCTTTAAAGCTATTTTCCTTCCTCACCCTCTCCCTATGGTGCCCAGAAACCCCATGGCACCTCTCAGAGCATCACAGGCAGTCCCCTCTCCTGCATATTACACAGCATCAGGGAGCAGTTCCAGAGCACAGAGGGATTCTAAGGTGTTCGACTCATCATCTTTGATGAATCTGTGCAATTGAAGCTTAATCCCTGCCCCACTTGGAAAAGGTTCCCCAGTGGGTCAAGCTTCCTGATGAGTCATACAATTCAGAAGAAATATAATCCGACTATTAGGGGTTTCACTATTTGTTTTTACGACAAGCAAAAGTTATGAACATTTGAAAGAAATTAGAAATATTGAAACAAATTTTACAAATTTTACAAATTTTGAAATATTTTGAAGTTCGTGAAATTACAAATATTGAAGTGAGTACTACATAAGCTTCTAATAACTATGTCTATATTAAATATAATTTTTTTGTCCTTCTGTAAAAAGCATCAGATCACACCCCCAAAACTTGTGTATCATATAGTCTTAATCAGACATACTTTAGTTGTAAATATTAAACACATATTCCTTAGTAACAGCAAGGGAGGACTGGATAATTTTGAATACATCTGAAAATGATATTACAGAGCAAGACTCATCCACCACATTCCCACTACTCACACCTCTGACCACTAAACACCTTCCTCCAAATTCCTGGACGTTGGAAAAGAGCCCACATCTCTCCACCATGAGCTCTTACATACAGTCAGACAACCAAGGCATCAATATAATTTATCTCTGCAATGCCTCTATAGCCTAGTTGAGGTTATAGGGCTGCCAGCAGCACCATTCCCCAATGCCAATAAATGAACTCATTGTTAATGGTATATACCTTATTGGCAGCCTGGAGGAATAGCATCTTATCTCTTCTCATCTCTCATGTTTAGCCACAAAAGTACACAGGAGTAGCAATGATGTTAGTATGCCTCAAACACAAATACAGTTAGATATCTCCCTTCTCTCTAAACTACTTGGTCATTTGTCTGCAACTATGGGTTTAGTGTTAGGTAGTCTGTAGGGCCAGTGAGCTGGAAAACTTTCTAGGTAGAATGGGAATCACAGAATCATAGAATATGCTGAGTTAGAAGGCATCCATCAGAATCATCAAGTCCAGCTCCTGGCTCTGCACAGGACACCCCAAGGATCACATCATGTCCCTGAGCAAGCTGTCCAAATGCTGATGCTATAAACACTTAAAAAGGAAAAAAAAAATAAGGTGGATGGACCGGATGATAAAAATAGCAGCTTCCCATTATGAACTGTAAGTTTTGAAGTTAGCTAAATTTTTGAACATCCGTTAAATGGAAAGGAATTCTGGCAGTGCCATTCAGACCTACAGTTAAATGGAAATCCAGGAGTGAAAGGTTTGGGACCTCATTACCTCATTACCAAGTTTTCTCCTAGCACAAGCATTTCAAACTACCAAACTTTCTCAAAAATGCAGTATAGAAAGTATCAGGGAAAAATCAGGTTCAATCCCAGAGCAGGGACAGTTTTAGCCCTGCACCAGCTTCCTTTGTCAAAAACACAGTAGGTTGTGACCATTCATTCCTCAGAAACACCTAATAAATCTTTCTCTTCCTCCTCAACCTCTTTCCCACCTTTACACTAAGCAATTTCACTAAGTTAGCTGGAGGTGTCAAGACATCCAGAAGAACCACTTAGCGCTTTGTGGCAGCCTCAGGCTTCTGAAGCTCTTGAAAAATGAAGCCTCCCATTCGCTCAATGAAATAAGTCAGAAACAAAATTTCATGGAATCATAGAATGGTTTGGTTTGGATAGAGATCACCTAGATCCAACACATCTTCCATGGGCAGAGACACCATCCACTAGACCAGGTTGCTCAGAGCCCCATCCAATCTGGCCTTGAACACTTCCAGGGAGTTGACCACTTGGTCACACAGACTCTATCTGCACTCTTAAATAAGACACTTTATGTTCTTTTCCTTCTATTTCTTGAAGTATATCGACAAAGTCTCAGGTCCTACACTGCTTGTGTTACCTATTACCACGGATTACAACCTTACAGGCAGAAAAAGCTGAGTTGAAGTATAAGGGACAAGTATTGCACTTTATTGTTTAAAGCAAGACTCTGACCAGCACACCAGATTTTTCTTGAGTCAAAAAACAAACCCTTCCTTGACACTACATGGTATCCCGTCTTCATTTGTGGCTCTCTTATGCAGACTAAGATGAGAGACTGTGGTATTTTGTAAGAGAAAAAATTCTAGTGACATTTAAAGTAAAAAAACCACTTTTCTCTCTAACCACAGTCATACCAAACTCAATGTTTTCCTCACAAGCACAGACTGGACAGTCTGTGGCATACAGCAAGCCAGCACATTAAGGTATGTGTAGGCCTCACACCAGCACCACCTTGTCTAACCTTCACCAACAAAATCATTCCTGAATTCATTCACAGGCAAAATGCAAAGGACAAGTTTCCAGAGAGGCAAAAAAAGCCTTTTATGAGCTGGCTGAGAGACAATCAACTTCCCTGCTGGCAGCGTAGTGTGGGCTGCACATGCATCAGAAAGAGCCTTACCAGGAGCTCAGCATCCCAAGAGAAAGGGCAATGGGAGAATTCAGGGCCTGAGAATATGAGCACCAGGGAAGCAGTTATATCCACAGGTCAGCACATCCACATCAGGAGAAGCAGGAAAACAAAAATGAAAAGGGCAGTATAGACAAAAATAAGAAGTGAAACCAGAAAGACCTGGTGGCTTAAATGTGCCTGCAAATCTGGGCCTCAGCTCTTGGCACTGCACTTTCCATCAGACCTATGGCCTTGACCATGAGCAAGCACATTCATATTTTATATGCATAAATATATATTACCTCTGAGGAAAGGACAGTTAAATAAGGGCTGAAAACCCACACACCATACATTGGAATTAGCAACATAATGACATCCCTTCATCTTATGTTCCTGGGCTTTTATACAGAACATGCACTGAGGCTCCCAAACACACACCTCACCCTGGTATGCTTTTCTCAGCCCACACAAGGTCCAGCAATTATTTAGTAGAAAACACAAATGGTTTTCCCACACAGTTGCAACTTGCAAAACACGCAGTAAAATCCTTCTTGCCCATGTCGCATCATACACCTTCCTTCACCTGGAAGTAACTCACCATGACATCACTTTATGCATTCACAGCCATTAAATACCCAGCACTAACCCACATGGAAGTGCCCATAGACTCCATACACAAACATGCACAGACATCTCTCAGTGTACTCTTACATGTTTTTTCAAATACACCCAGTCCCCCACAACTTTTCTCTGCTAAGACCAACAAATCATAGAATCATTCAAAAATTCCAAGGAATGGACAACATTGAGACATGCCTGTGAACAGCATAATTGAATTAATGCATCACTCCTGCTCACAAAGCACTTTTAAAATATCAAGAACTTTGTAGAGTGGGACAAAAAAGAGCTCAAACTTTCCACATCCATTTTATTCCAAGGCAGATTTTTCTCATTGACAGTTCTCTAACTAGAAGAAGCAGACAAAAAAATGCAAGTCTCCCATTGTTGATTATTTTTTATTATTATTCTTTCCTCCTTCCTCTTTTCGTTAATACCTGGGAAATCCTTTGTCTAACTGTCATGTGTGTATCTCATGCCCAGGTTCTGCTGGATGTACGAAGAAAGTAGCAGGCAGAGCACAGAAGACTATTGCACACCCAAACACAACTCCTTTCAAACAACTCAGCCAAACTGCCATATTAAAAAAAAACCTGAAAAACCTTTCAAAAGTCTGGTGAGGCTTTAGGCAAATAATTTCATCAGCCCCATGACTGACCCAGGAAAGAAGAACTGACTATCTGCTCATTTATTCCAAAGCACTAGAGAGAACAAAAGTGTTTTTCCACTTCATCAAAGTTACATGGCATCTGATTCAGCACTTTTCACACGATGAAATTTTCCACCTGCACTAGTCTGAGGGCAATCTGAGTCTACAGGTCCGTGCCTGTGCTACACAACAGCTTTATTAGGTGCTCATAGAGGCTCCCCTTTTCCAATCACAGATGCACTTATCTCCTTCTGAGTATGTACATAATTCCACTGCAGCTCATGTATAATTTTACTCAGAGTTACCACTCACAACACCCCTTCTGTTAAGTGCTGCTAACCCCAGATACATAAGGGAGAACATCAGATCTGCTCTAGATTCAAAAACAGTCCCCTTACTTTGTGTGACCTAGAGACCCTAATGGCCAGATTCCCAACACATCTCAGCGTCAGGAGGGAACTTTAAATATCAACTTGGTTTTCCCATGATTCATCTTTCTGACTATCATAGCTCTTCTCTGCGTTTTGCTGCAACACAGGATTTCCACCTCAAAGCTTTATAAATCAAGTAGCTTCATGAAGGCCCCTTCATGAACCAAAAAACATCCAGTGATTTGCTTTGGGAGAAAACGACAAAATGGTGATGAAAGTTTTGGGTGACAAAGTAAATTCAGTGACTGTTACGAGAGTGGGTGGTAACAAGGCTGTACAGTACATACCTGAAACTCTTAACCAAGACAGTTGTAAGCAGATTTTATGAGATGAGGTCAGATAGTGAGAATTATTTTCTTGACATTTGATAGAAGATTAAAATTCGTCCATTGTTTTTATGCAGAACAACTTCACTCATTTATAGAATTAGAATTTATTAAGATTCAAAGAAAATTAAGTAAAATAAATCAATACAATCAAAAGATCAAAGGCTCTTGTTGGTGTTTTGTTGAGTGTTTTCATTTTTAAAAATGTCGTTTAGCTTTAATTATTTATAATACTTCACAGTACACTAGTAAATACTGTCATATTTCATGAAATAATTAAGTCTTAGTAATAGGAGACACCTCTACCATCCTGTCTCTATTTAGTATTTACTGAGAAGAAGTTATGCATTTTTTATAATCACTATCATGTCTGTAAGTACATGAAGCAAAGAAATGAGGATGTTTCTGATCCTTACATTTCTATTTTGGTCTAAAGCCTCATCTGTAGTCTCAGGTACTTACATGCTCATCAACAGTGACATGGCTTGTGTAATCACGGATTTCCCAGAACTCCTCTGAAATAACTTTTTCCTCTTCAAATGCAGTGACAAAACCAACTCTAATTATAATTCCTGTTAGTTTTTACCATGGCAGTCAAGCAGTTATTGCTGATGGTGCAGGAGGAGAGGCCAGCTTGATTTTTGGCTTCTGCTTGCAGAGGAAGGGTTGGGAAAGCACACAAGGCACATCCCGAACAGATTCATTTGGCAAGTCTAAGAGAAACATCAGCCAAGAAAACTCAAACCACTTATTTTAGATGGTGACACTTCTGAGTGGAACTGGACAGCCAATGGACACAGTGAGCTATGAAAACCAACACTTCATTACTAAAAGGAAAATACATGGTTTCTTGCTCAGGCATGACACCTCAGCCAAAGACAAAGCACAATTACTGCCAAGCCCATTAGCACCACAGGACTCGGAGATGATGCGTTATGGTCCCACATTTGGAAATTCCTGAGTCTCATACAAGCAAGAATTCTAAAGCTTGCCACCCACTGCCTCAGCCAGGATTTCTCCACTTGGCCAAAATGAAATTACATTTCTCTAGAAAAAACTATTCCCTAGTGACAAGTGTTTGCCAAACACCACTTGAGCTCTCACAAGAGGGCCATTAAAACTTACAACTTTATTTTTATTTCCAATTCCACTAATCAAGATTCCCTGGATTTCTAAACAATAATTAATTAAGAAATTAAAACCCATTTGCTTTATTGATGATTTCAGTTAGTTTGCTTTTTAGATTGTGTTGGTTGTTTTGGTTTTTAAGGGTGGTTTTTTTGGTTGGTTAGGGGGTTTTGATTTTTTTTTAATACTTCTCTAAGCTTAAACTATTAAATGAGAAGACTACATTTCAGATGAGTATTTTAGGGTTGCAAATACTGTTGGAAAACTGTCAGAGCTTTACTTCCAAGGTTTCCTCTTAGCTTTTTATTATTGTGGAAATTATAAAAGACTAATTAAAGAATATTGTGGAAATATTCTTATTGAACATCCCTTTGGTATAATCTGAATTGCTCTTTATATCAAGAATTACTTTGGAAAAGCAACTTTAATATCTATCTAAAAGAGACCATGAGATCTTCACAGAAGTTTGCAGTGACAAAATAATAAAAATAACAAGGAAAGAAAAATTTACCTCATAGCTTTGTGTCCCAATGTCTTATAAATATAAATTTAATATAAATATAAATAATAAATATAAATAAAATATATTTACATAAATATAAATGTGCCAGGTCTAGAAATGTAGGGGGTAAATACTACTCCAAGAACCAAACTATGGAAAGTTTTTCTCTGGCAGGCTTACCTATTTAATTTACTTTTTTGTTTTCATTTGCCAATCATTTCTCAGCTAGGTGGGAAACTGAACTTTTGGTTCTACCAGTTTGTGACCAAAAAAAAAATTTTATGAGTTCATATTTCAGATTTTAAGCAGAAAACATCACCAAGATACTTAATTTCATATTTTCAGGGTAAAAAAAATAGCACTAAAACTCTCTGCTGAGCTGTTGGCATTCTGATGTTAACATCTGAATCTTAAGTCATTTGGCCTCATTTAACAGCATGAGGCTGAAAAGGAAGACCATTTCTACGGCATTCATTCCGTCTACACAGCGACCAGCTCTGCAAGATCCCCCTCATCAAGGGATTGAAGCTTCTGATTGCAGACCCCCCTCCCCTCCCTCTGCACCAGCGCTTCCCACCGGCGGAACTCCGGCGGCAGCACCTCCCATTACATCAGGCAGGCAGGGCAGGCGCCCTGTCTGCAAATTACCATCCACTTAAGGGACGTGTGTTGGCAGCGCACACACACACACACACACAGAAACAGACACACTTTAAACCCATTAGCTCACACACAAGCACAGATAAGTGGCATATCCCCACTGTGTGTGTATACACAATTACAGCATTTTGCTAGAGAGAAAACAGCAAGTGGGTATCTACTTTTAACGGAATGGTGAGCTTTTCGTGTGGACAATGAGCTTTATGGATTGTCAGGTGCAAGGTGGGGATGGCTGGGAACGTGGCAAGGTCATGGGAGCGTTCAAGCTCCCCATGAGGCATATCCGTGTTATTTAAAGCGAGTTTTTCCTTTTGATGGTTTTGTTGTGGGACAAACATGCCTACATTGCTATTTACTACAAAAAATCATTCCACATTTAATACAGCAGTTTCTGCATTTGAAGCTACTGGCCACATCAGTACAAAACACTGATTTTAAACTATGTTATGCATGAGTTTGGTCAAATCTTAGAGAAAATAACAAGTTATTTGCATGGAACAATTATGTCCGTAGCTAATTAGATTTGCATTATAATGAAAGTATATGCTGTTTAACAACAACCAAAAATAAGGAACAGAGTGGGGAAGGTAGGAATTTAAACCAGTCCCAGGTAAACCATAGTGTCACAATATTGGTACAGGAAATGTTTTTCTTCTTTTTTCCCTTTGTGACAATACCTGGACATCTGCTTCAGTCACTTATTTCATTCTTTCAACTGCCAACAACAGATTTTTTTTTTACATGCATTTTCATGAATCTTTACTACTTTAAGCAAGTTCTACTATTGTGGGTTTTCTCCTGCATTTATAAATACAGCTGTATAGGTGTATTTCAATGTAATGCACCTACACAGAGAATCCTAAACGAGCTGTTCGAAAGTCTGCTTGAAGCCTTGAATAAGTTCTATTGACCAGTGGATAAGGGAGTCCAAGTGCCAATGTAAACAGATTTTCCTGTACATAATATAACCATTTACATTTGCAAATGTATTTCAGCACTATAATTTCCTTAGAGAAATGGTAGCAATTTAAAGAGCCTAGAGCGTGCAGACCTCAGTGGAGGTCTTTTGTGGAAGTTTTCTACTCTTTTATCTACTCAGATTGTTCTCATTACAGATAAATGAAAGAGTGTGCATTATCTGTAGGAAACCACTCCAGAAGAGGAAAAGGTGTGGAAACTCAAGGATGCAAAGAAAGTGTACTTTCTTGCATGTATCTTAAGTAGAACAAGTAATATGCATTGAGATGCTGAAGAAAAAGCTTTTATATCTGAAGGTTTAGGACTTGTTAAACACCTGCCTAGATGAAGGAGAGAAGAGGCAGGAGGAAGAAGAGAAAAAAACCCTACATTTCTGCCTACAAGCATTTATTATGAAACAAATATTTCAAATATTTACAAATATTGACCATGCAGAAAACTTTGAGAATACCCATGTCTTTAACACATTTATAGACAATCTAGAGAGCAGAACATTATATACAGATTTTAGTATCTCCTCCCTGCACCACCACCACCCCCCCCCCAACTCCTCCCCTAAAAGGCCAAAGATGTTGAAATAAGTAAATAAAAAGCCTGAATAGAGCACCTCCAAGACTTACTGCAAACTCCATGCCTTCTGTACCCAGAGCAGATAAATTAGGAAACCTATATCATTAACAGCCGCTTTACTTCAACAGTTCACCTACAAACTCTGCCTTTACCTGCAGTAAACTTGCCCCTAAATGGTACATGTTAAGAAAACTGCCAGGGTAGAGATGCAAAAGTACTAAGAGACAACTGATGTAACGTTTTATAGGCACCAGTAAGTTTTCATTTTCATATCGCTCACCTTATGGAGCTTAGTATGAATCATCCCAGTCTTCACACTCACCAGTGGGACCATCAGCCCTTATGGGGAAAGTATTTTTGCATATATTAAGTATTATATAAAACTTCAGCTATAAAAAGTGTTTAATTACATCATTTTTAAGCCCTGACATAAGCAGAGCTTAGGCTCAGACCAGCTACTAAGCCATCTCAGATGTAAATTGACAGCACCTTAGGTATCCCCATGTAAGGTGAGATTGTTCAGTTAATTTACCTAGGGCTAGAGGCACTCACTCCTTGCAGAGACAAAATAAGCAGCAGCTCTGTGTTTTCTATCCTCCCAGTTGAGAAGGCTTGTCTCTAAGTACGCTAGAACATTAGTTACTGATGGTGTGCTGCCTCCAGAGGGGCTTTGCAGCTAGAATTAGGTAAGACTAGAAAACTTTTTGGCATGAAGCTTGTCAGACAGCAATCAGTTTCAGCAGATGCTGACCATTAACAGAAAGGCAGACAAGCCTCAGAGCAGGTCCTTCACGCAGGTGTGTTTACAGAAGGAAAAAAACCCCACAAACATTTATTTGACACCAGAGATACGAGATAAATGCACGGCCATAAAAATCCAAGACCCTGCTTATGAAAGTAATGCCCTGTTTTGGCTACAGTGTCATGTGGCCCCCCGGTGGGTCCCCGCTCTCGGCCCCAGCCCGCAGCCACGCGCGGTGGTGCTGAGCACAGCAGCCCACCTGTCTTGTCACCTGCTGGGGCTTACGCAACTGCTGCCGGCACGGGTGGGGAGCAGACAGACAGGAGAAACCGGCACTCCGTGAGAACTCCCACGGACAGACACCTCTCGGGAGCAGCGGTGCCTCCAGAAAGGTTCTTCCGAACCCTTTAGCGAGCGTTTGGAGGCGCCGGGAACACGGGCGGCTGTGTTTTTACTGAGAAGGGCAAAGCCTAAAGACAGATTTATTCCCCTGGCAGCCCGGCAAGGTCCCGACTCTCTCTCTGAGTAACTCTGAAGTTCCC
>VYZS01064385.1:38345-48942 GCA_013400695.1 Neodrepanis coruscans
AGCCCAGAGGGAAAAAAACAACATTATCTACACACTAGTAACAAGGTTAGAAACAAGCACATGTCCTGTGCTTGATACTTTAAATATATATATATATATATAAAATAATGCCCTACATTCATTCATAGCTTATCTCCCTAGAAGCAAAGACCTGACAGATTTAGACATGCTTTAAAGCTATAGGCCAAAATATATGTTTACTAGTGTATATAAAATTGTGCTGACGAACTGCATAATGTTACAGTTGAGGACTCTAAGTATCACTCAAATCCTCTACTGCAAATGGAAATTAAGTAGCACATAAGGCTTTTGCTTACCACATCCATACACACGCATTATTCTACAGCACCAAGTCACTGATCACTGAAAAAAGCACTAGCAGGATAAGACCTCAAGTAAAAGAGCTGAGCTAATTAAAAGCACTTACACTGGCATCCTCCCTGAATACACTCCTTCCTTATGCCCTTAACACAGAGCACATAAGCTGCCTCTCCACGTGGTCTGCAGTGCATCAACATTCACACTGGGGTCACTCCTGGACTGCTGAGGCTGGCAATGCAATGGCACTGTCCTGCCTCCTCAGTGCCCCTGCTAGATGCATAACATGGGCACAAACTACCTCTGGAGATAGCAAGGTCCTTGCTGATCAACAGCATGTCAGGAGGTGATGACAGGGCCTTGGCCCCTGGTATCTAGCAGAGAAACCTGTTCTATTAAGGCCCCTGAAGAAAAATGATCACAAACATACAAAGTAAAGTAAAGGTTTTCCATTTTATAAAGTAGTAACAGGTAATACAATAAATCCCCAAGCAGTGTGTGATAGGTCAAGAGATTCCCCAAAAGAGTACCTAAAAATAACTTAAAGGATTATACAAATTAAGATTATAGAAACAGATTATCAAACAATTGCAAGAAAATCAGTATGGCCATACTGGCTTGGATGAGTTAGTACAGAGGTCTGACTCAGACTGTGACCATTTAAAATGCTCTGACTGAAAACATGACTATCTCCCAAACAGATTTGAACTGACATGCCCAAATTAAGTAAAACCAAAAAAGGCAAAGTTTTAATGGTGTCAAGTGAAGCAGGTTTTGGAGAGGAGGGGCTGTTCTGGTTGTGCAAAATCGCCTGTCCTTTAAGTATTGAGAAATTCCATTTTGGTTTTAACACAGTGAAATCAGCTGTATCTGCTGTGGGAGGTGATCCACTTAACTGGTCATGGGGGCATGAACTCAGGCAGAGTGGCCTCCTGCTTATGTACAGTGCAAACTGCAAGACTAATAAGTGATGTTGTGCTTCACAGCATGGGACCTCTTCTGCAGAAGCACTCAGTTGCCCCAGAGGTGGCAAGCCATGGGTGCTCTGGGAAAAAAAGTAGAAGACTACTCAAGGAATTTTCTAAACTATGACCTTGTCCCACTTACACTGACCACTATATGGTAATGGAAGGGCCAGTCCTAGTTTTATCTCCTGTGACTTTGCTGA
This sequence comes from Neodrepanis coruscans, assembly GCA_013400695.1. Classification (NCBI taxonomy): domain Eukaryota; kingdom Metazoa; phylum Chordata; class Aves; order Passeriformes; family Philepittidae; genus Neodrepanis; species Neodrepanis coruscans. The sequence continues at coordinate 39,832 of VYZS01064385.1, forward strand.
CCTCAAGTGGCTGAGCAATGCAGCCATCCCTTGTGGCACTCACCAGTGGTCACTGTTTACGTGAAGCCTTAAACAGTTAAAAAAAATGATAAAGTTGTTGATGGATACTGGAATGATTCAGAGGACCCAGCAAAATCACTGTGAAGGAAAACAGACTCTAGGGCAGAGATTGACCCATGCCAAGAGGAGAACATTTGCAACACAGACTAAAACATTTCTCCTCTCATTGCCACCTCATGTAAAATAATAAAAAGGCACTTGCATAGAATTAGCTCATGGAGTCAGGCATGTGTTTCACTGTTACTAACATGAAACATCCCAAAATGGTCGAGTGGAGACTGAAACACAGTTCCCTTTAATTCACCAATTTTTTTCAACTCGTTTCACTGAGTTACGAGTCAGGCCTGAAGATGGCAAATAGGATGCCAAAGGAAGAAAGTCTAAGGAGAATGAAGAACAAGAAAGGAGCTGGTGTGATAGCTGCTGTAATAAAATACAAATCCAATATTTTACAAAATAGAATACTTGCAGGAAATATCTACTATACATAGTAAAAAATTACATGTAAGGCTAGGTTAGTTTTCCCTTATTTACCATTAGGAAAAAATAAAAGAAATAAGAGCTTCAATTTTTTTCTTTTTTAAATTAACTTCTTCTGGTAAACTGTAAAGTAGCTATACTAGCCTGCTGAATTAGAATTTTCATATTAAATCCATCTCAATGGAGCCTGAGCGCCCTTCTGTAGGAATCAGATAAAACCTTGCTCAAATCCTGGGGTAAGTTCAACTATGCCACTGCAAGGACAAATTGCAAGAAGCACAGCTCTGTCAAAGGCATGATCAGGCTACTGAGAGAGAGAGGAGACACTTAAAAGCCAATGATGACTTGGGATAAGGAAGAGACAAACCAGGGAGAAGAGCACTGGACCAGGGTCACACCTGAATACTGCCCTTGGCTTTTCCATTGGACTCGGGCCAGTCACTTCGCCTCCCCATGTGCTCATCTCATCCCTCTTTTGACAGGTCTCCTGCCTACATAATTAACTCCTCAGCCAGAATTTGCCTTGCCATACAGCCAATACAATATCTACCACCTGTAGGCTTGAACTGTGCCTAGCTGGAGCTACCTGTACCCCTATCTTTTCACCAAGCAGTTGGTCTAAGATCACATCTCTGGAAAAGAAGGTAAGAGGAAAAAAAGACACATGGCTTTATCTTAGGACAATTCAAGTTTAAGGGGAGAAAATGGGTGTTTGGTGACATTTCTGTGTTCAATTTTAGAGTTTGTCCAAATCACTTGCAGGATTAAGGAAGCTCAATTCTCTTCATTGCAACTGCCTGAACAAAATTTTGCCAAGCTAATAAATACTATTTACAACAGTAACGGGAAGATGGCAAGAAAAGGAAAACACAAGACAATCTGAGACTGGCTCTACATAAGAATGGATCAATGCATCTAGAAGCCAATAGATTAAATCCATATGGTCCTCCCAGGAGGCACTTCAGGTTTAAATCTTACATTGATTTAGTTTGTTGGGAAGGAACTGATACAAGCTAAACAGAATAGTCTTAAGCAGACTAAAGGGCATCTATCTAAAACATTGCATAAATTTAACAAAACCTGCTTTCTAAACAGATTTAGTTAAACTAGTGTAGTTCTCCCATACCAAGTGTAATAAGACAGTGACTGATCTTTATGTATTTTCTCAAGGGTGGAAGCAGGTAAGCCTACCAGGACTGCTTTCAACACACAGAGAAACCTATTCCACTAAATGATAAGAGGCTAGAGGGGAGAAGAGAAAGAGCTAGGGGAGGACAATTCAGCAGCAGCAGTCTCAGGGCCCTTTCTTGTCCCATCAGAAGTAGGCTACACACATGCTTCTCATTCCTCCCCAGAAGGCTCAAGTGCTGTAGACCAGTAGGCACAGATCTGTGATTAGGTTCTGAGCACCATCATGCTGCATCTCCTCTCTCTCTCAATTACCTTCTCCCAAGAAAATATATCACCCACATGCTCCCATTGGTTTTGCATATTTCACTCTTCTACAGAATGCCTTTGTGCTCAGATCAGGCTGTGTGCATGTACACACACACACACCCACCAGTCACTGGCACACTGCTGGCATCATCTGCCATCATAATTCAATCCTGCCCTTGCAGTATTAGACAGGAAAGGAATAAAAGCAAAGACAGGGACTGTGTGCGAAGTGAGGAAGGGAGTTAAAAGACAAGAGATCCCATCTATAGTCACAGCCTCACCAGTCAATGCAGAAGTTGAACTCCCTCTCTTTGCTACTTTGGTTCACTGAGGATGACAAGTCAGGGAAACTTTGGTTGAAAATATCTGGGGAAAGAGGGAACTCAAAAAAAAAGGCTTTTTTATTTTTTAAGAGGTGGCATTGACTCTTCTATCAATTTCAATTATCTTCAGTGTTTCATTTCCTTCTAGTTCAGACTTGACTCTGTAGGGAACAAAAAAACAAAACAACAAACGTTAATGCTAATAGTAAGTTTTAAAGTGCATATCCTGCTCAAATTGGCTAATGCTAAAAAGGCACTCTGTATTCACCAGGTACTTGTCAGTTGGAGTGTGTTAAGACACTGAATTAGTCACTTCTTTGGCTCTAGGCATAGTTCTAGGCATACTTCTTAGACACAAGTGCCTGGAAGACATGCTTTGGGTGATACGGCTCATGCCAGCCCTCAGAATAGCATGCTGCTAAACAAAATCCCTCTCTCCACTTTGGTGTGCTTGCTACTGCTTGTTAGCAGACACTGAGGCCTGCGCCACCAGGACAGTGCTACAACCAGAAAAGGTGCACTGGAAAGAAAACTGCACACACATTCAAGCAAGAGAATCCCTTTCTCTTCAGAGGCCCCAAAAATTTACATTTAAGCTAAAAATATAATATAAAAACATTAAGGAACTCGGTGTAGGAAGTTAAGCAGTCAGATAATTTTACATGTCAGTCTCTTAAGACTGAGTCCTGCAAACTTTCCACAGTAATGCTTTAGTAAGATCACTTCTGTGAGAAGCTCTAGCTCTTCACCCCCTAACCTCATAGAAAGCCCAGTGAGTCACAACTTCACACTTCCACACAACTGGTAAAAGCTTATTCCTTTAGGAGACACACAAGTGCTCAAAGAAGTGGGTTGGCAGAATTAACAGGCTTATAGGTTTTAGGTGTCTGGCAGAAGTACTGAGTTTGGTAGCTGAATTACGACAATATTGTTGCAACTACTTCTTCAGAGGAACAATGACTTTGCCTATAGGTTCTCCAGATAAAAACTAAACCCTTACTTCATGGTTTCATGGTGCCCAGCATAGCTGAGACTAGTCTTTCTTCTGGCCTTCACAAACAACTGACTGACACGGAACACCTGTATGACAAGCAGCCAGCCCTGCACTCACCTGTGCTGCTGCAGGCCCAGGAGCACTGACTTCTCTAGCCTCGTCTCGTTGGCTATTGTGAACTGCATGATGTCATCCTGCGGTGGCCCTGACACAGCTTCCAGGGACAGCGCTGTGTACTTGGAGGTGTCTGTTTGCCTGTTACTGCGATCTGCAAAGGCGATCGGGCTCGATGACTCCTCCAGTTGGTGAGGCTCTTCATAAATTAGCAGACTCCTTGACCTCACTGCATACAAAGAGAGAAGGCAAAAGGACATGAGAGACAGGCAGATCATAGAACAGCCCTGGTTATTTCAGGAAATGGGAACTATCAGAGCAGAGCTAAAGCTGCAAAGGTCTTTTCGTAGTGATTAACTCGCAGTTTGACAGCTGAAGAAAGAAACCACAGGAGTGGTCCAGGTAGGGATCAAAAAGCTCTAAATTATTCACAAAACGAGAACAAAATGAAATAATCGCTCTGATAATATACTGGTTCATTATGGTTACGTAATACTAACACTTACCCACTCAGTCCTTGGACTCTTTGTTGACACTGGCAAAGGAAACACCAACTGGTATCAGTTGTGAATTTTAATAGTATGAACATTTCCTACCAAGCAGAAACCCTGCTACCTTCCACAGACCACTAGCTTTAGTTCCATAAACAAAGGCAAAAATTCTTTAAACAGAAGTACCAAGCAGGCTAGTGGGGAAAAGGCTTTGCCCATGTTTATTAACTCTGCTGCCATCAGCAAGTTTACCAAGTTAACCTTCTTTGAAAAACACAGGTATGGATAAGAAAAAAAGGCCAGTTAAGAAACAGAAAAGCAAGAGGTGCTTGAGAATGGGGTTAGGAATGGGGCTGGAAAACAGATGCCGAAGTACAATCAAGAAAGAAGCAAGATTACAATAGCTGTCACTTACCAATGGAATCTGTGTAGGACTCTGGTGAGGAATGCTGCCTGGGCAACACCATCTTTGTAGCAGAAGGATATGGCCCATAGTTCTGAGAGAAGCTGCCAAAAACTACTGCAAAGCAGAGCACCACCATCTGTCAAAGGGAAGATGCAGAAGAGGTAAATGCATAGCTCTTGGCCCATGTGTGCATATTAGAACCAGTACTTTATCAAAACAAATCATTTGAGGCCATTTTCATCACTACATACAGTGTCTCCTAGCAAATGCATGTATGCAATAACAACTCGGTGTTTTAAAGGACACATTACAAAGCTGGAGTTTGTTTTCAATGTCTGCCGCCATTCTGACCACTTGCCATATTTAGTCACAAAGTTGAAAAGCAGATAAAGCTGCCATGTGTGTTTTACAGATACTGTTGGGAATTTCCTGACAAGTTACTTCTGCTGCTGGCCCCAGTCTTGCTTCAAAGTGACAGTGAGGCTAGTAGATTAGGAGAACATCTTAGGCCTTGTAAATAATTTCCATCAATTTACAGTACTTCAGGTATAAAGGGAACTGGCTAGCTGAGTGTAAGGAGGCAAGAGGGAAATGTTTCATTTTACTTATTTTCTTATTTTGACTATTATTACTGAAACAGGACAGATTTACAACCTCAGTCATATTTTGATTTGATTGAGCAAATTTATTTTTACTAGTATCAAAAGAACCAAGCATCAAAAGTCACCCTTATTTTCTTTTTACAATCCTAGACACCATTTCCCACATACAATGCTGCAGTAAATAACAAAGTGGATCGCTCCTTCCTGCATTACTGCAGCACCCAATCAAAAGCACAAGCCCAGTCTCCTCCAGAATTTAATGCCTTCCCACAATTACTCATCTTCATCAGTCAGAACTCTCACCTATCTCAAAATTAATTATCAAGTCATGAAAAGGAGTCTCCCAAGCTGCATATTTTTGAGACGCTTTGAAGAACAACAGATGCGTCTTTGAGCAGTACAAAGAGATTCTCGTTCCCTTACAACTCCCACTGGGACATTCTCATTAGGGACACTCACCATAAGACAGGTCCCAGTCTGTGTGCTAGCTGCCTTACACGAACGGGACACTTTGCCAGCAACCATGGCTTGGAGTCTCTGCAACTGCTGCAGAAGTGTTCTGGAAAGCAAAGACAACAGACAAGCATCTCACACACTGACCTTCTTCCTGGTTAAATAGCTTTTTGTTTCAAATTCCACACCTGACAATAACACAACATTTAGGATAAGTTGGAAGAAATTAAGGTCATCTCCTTGAAATTACTAGCAAGGAATGGTTTTAATTTTACCAAGTTTTTACATGTATTAATGCTGGAATTTTCAAAAAGATCTTTTGCTTTTCCCTTAACTGATGTCCCTGGACAATTATATCTTTAGTAATTAAGTAGTTTAGTAAGCACATTAATGACTGAAACTTTTCTCCACACAGGCGACCAGATACGTTTACAACCTGACTCTATGTCATGCATGCGGGAGGAGTTTTGCCATTATATTTAAAGATGCAGAGTGAATTTGTAACTGCTCTAACTGGTGATTGAGGTATCTTCTTTTTCCAAAAAACCTACTCAGTGTTTTGGACCACATGCTGGATCATTTTTAATAAGAAGGTCTTAAAACCAGACATAGGCACGGACTTCATTTCTTAAATTCCTTTATTAAATAAAACACTTTTATTGCTATTTGCTAAATCCTTCAGGAGTTGACAAAAACTGCAGATGTTTCAAGTGGCTCCTCTGACTGTGTCTTTCCGAGGCCTCAACCACAATGACAATTCTCTTGTGGCTGGAGTCAACAGTCCCAGACCACTAGAATATTCTTCTTTCTGGCTGATTTTTCTGATGCAGTAGCATCAATAACTACAGTCAAAACACTAGTAATTTAAAGGGGAAATGATCTCAAAGTTCAGGGTTTTGACAGCAGTTTTCATTGAAGGGTTTTAACAGACAAGGAGCAAACCAAATACCTGTCCTTGACAAAAATATAGTACAATTTTGTATCAAGATGTTACATATGCTGCTTGTTTCCAACTTTACTTTTCACTTCTCCAGTATTTCTCACAACCTATTGTGAAGGATACCCCGACAAAACTCCAGGCAACAGTTTTGGAGGCTGTGATGTGAAATGCTAAAGCAAGAGGAGAGGTCAAGATGTCAGAGAAAATAGAAGGATTATTTTAAGCTCAGATTGGCTAAAAGCTAATTGTAGGACAGACCCAGAGGTGCCTTTACAGCTCAATATACACTGGTCTGCCTATTATCATAGATTTTTTTTTTTTAATCATCAATGCTCATTGCTAATTAGGGTTTAATGAATTCAAGGACTTCAGGAATACATTCTGAAATGAGCACAAGGCATTCTCACAACACAGATTTTTCTGGGCCAGCAGATCCTTCTCAACTCATTAAGGAAGGATGTCTTGAATGCTCTTGAAAGCATGGTTTATTCTGCAACTATTGAAAAAAAGAAAGTGGTATGCCTAATTCAATCCTTTATTCACTATTAGAGAGACCACAAGCAAATTAAGAAATATAAACAGTGTCCATTATGTAAATGAGACCGTCCTCATTTCCTGCTCCTTTTTGTATCTCTCACGAGTTCCTTCTCACATTCACTGCATGGCAGTGAACATAAACACTAGTTTACATAGTATACATCATTTTCTAGCACAGAACATGCACTCTCTATTCCTACCATGTGCCTACCATATATGTTATAAAAAGCAATGCCCTTTTAACCCTGAAATTCCTGTGCTACTATAAAAGACTAAATCTTTCCCCCGTTTCATGCTTCAACCAGAACAGCTCTGTGGAATGAGGAGGAAGGAGCTCTCCTCCTCCTCAGTTCGGGGGCTGGTAGCAGCAGCAGCCTTGAAATGCTGATCATTCTTGCCACTTTTTGTGGAGGTGTCAGTGAGAAAACAGCTAATGGCTGGTGAGGAAATCAACAGAGAAGAGGCAATTCTCATTTTGCTCATCTCTGCCTTTTTGTGTTCAATTTAAAAAACCTGTTGGGCAGATTGGGCCCAGAGAGCTGATTCCAAAACAGTCTCTTTTTGGAAAGTATAATTAGGCAGGTATTCTGAGGTCTCCTATACAGAGAGAAAGATTCATCCCCCACCTTATTTACCAACTACCTTCACATAAGATGTCTTTCTTCCCCAAGTCATTTATCTGCTTGAGCAGAACTACTGTCTTCTTCTGAACACACAAGGATTCAGTGTTTGGAGCTGGCAGAATACAGAAGCATTTGCAAACTACAAGCAAGAACCGAGACAAGCAAGAAAACTAGTTTGGTCAGAGATAATACCAGTTTATCCTGCCACTGTCAAAATGGAGCACTCCTGGTAGTTTTATTCTCTATTTGAATCCTGAATGGTGGAAGGCTGGATTCTGAGGTCAAAAGATTCTCATGTAAAATCTTTTTACTGGACAACTACAGGGATTATCTGGACCAGGAGAGAGAAAAGGAGCAGGTCTCTGCTCTGCAGNAGATTCCTGTTTGCAGAAAGAGAACAAATCCCAAAGTAAGGTTTTTACTAAAAGACCATTTAAATCCACAATCTTTCCTCATTTGAATTACAAAGAAAATACCCAGCAAATTTTCATCAAAGATGTTTCAGCATGAAAACCAATGTCCTAATACTTCGAAAAAAGGAATTGCTGCAGGGCTGTAATGCTTTGTCAACTATTATAAGGGTGGTCTGAAATTAATTGCAAGACATCTCACTGGAACTTAAATCTAGATCCTTCCCTCCTTGAAAATTATTTGATAAAATGACAATACCAGCCTCAAATAAAGAGACAGCCAAGGAAATCAGTGAAGTCTAGCAGCAGCTTTGGTGCTGATAAACCCTTGGTGGGTCAGACTCATGTGCAATTTAATCTTTGGATAACTGGGAGTGGCAGCAGTGTGAGCAAGAGCATGAGAAATGCAAGAACATCCTATTTGTATTTATAAAGCCATTGCCTTTAAGGTGCTGTCAGAGTGCAGCTGGCTAGTGTTACTCCATGAGAGCAACCCTAGGAACTACTGGCATGCATTGTCCATGTGTGGCACTCAACCACGTAAGCACTGGATCCTATGTCTATCATTTCTCCAGGAAAAGCGATCACCAATATGTTTAGAAATACAGACTCAACAGAAGTGAGAAGCAAAAGTACTTCTCACCATGTTATACATATCGCCAGATGTTTCAATACTGTCTTTAAGCCCAAACAGCCACAGCTCCCAGCTAGACAATGCTGGTGTCAGAAAATGTATTCAACTCTCTGCATCACTGGCAGTTTCTGCCTTTGGTCTTGGAGCAAAAACGTGAGTGGATTGAGTGGATCACATCTTCTTTGTGACTAGGACAACTCAATTCAATTCTCAATGCCAGGTTCTCCCACATGCTTTGCTTCCTAAGACAACAGTTCCTATGTTCAGATGCTACTCTAAACAACAAGACTCTGGCTACAGGACATAACTAATATGCATGCAATAATGTGCTTCCTTACTTTTGAAAAAACTGCCTAGGAAGGAACTTGGNAACGTGAGTGGATTGAGTGGATCACATCTTCTTTGTGACTAGGACAACTCAATTCAATTCTCAATGCCAGGTTCTCCCACATGCTTTGCTTCCTAAGACAACAGTTCCTATGTTCAGATGCTACTCTAAACAACAAGACTCTGGCTACAGGACATAACTAATATGCATGCAATAATGTGCTTCCTTACTTTTGAAAAAACTGCCTAGGAAGGAACTTGGATGGGTTTCTTTTAAGGG
>VYZS01064392.1:14167-25714 GCA_013400695.1 Neodrepanis coruscans
TTGCTGGGCTACAGGCTCACAGCTGATAATGCAAGTTGTAATTAATATAAAAGCAGGAGACAATATGGGGAAAGCTTGTACTAGCAGGGCCACAGGAGATCACTCCACTGCTATCCACTGTTTCTCATTTACACACATGGCCTCCCCTAGAAAACACAATTTTACCAGTGCTTTTTCCCTTGAAAGTTAAAAAACAAACAAACAAACAAACAAACAAACAAACAAATAAAAAATTACCTGTTAGTTTGCCTATATTTTACAAATGCATAATAATACCAACTAGTCATAAAAGGAAAAAAAGCTTATTCATAAAATAGTGTCATTCATACACCCAGTAAAACTATAGTCATCAGGAATATCTGATCACTTGTGTGTTGCCNGGTACCACCGTACATAAAAATATGAAAAACTATGCAGGACATAGAAACCTATTACATACATGCATATGTGCATCTGTGTCTAACTATATTTGGTGTGTGTAAAGTTCAAGATGGTATCTTAGAGACCATGTGGAGTGCATTAATAATAAACTCACTAGGTAAAGGAAGTTTCAATAGGCAAATGAGCCATGAAAAACTATAATTTGACACAATATGTATGTTTTCTAAAAAAGACTACTCCTGGTATTACTGAGGTTTATTTTTCTACAGACACATACTTAATATGATTACTTTTTTGTACCAGAATTACACAATTTAAAAAAAAACACAAGGCATTCCAATCTATCAGATTGTGTATATATGTACAAACTTTAATTCTAGTTCCTTGATTTCACATTTGAGGAAAGTATAAGATGGCAGCATTCAACGTGGCAGCATTCTGAAAAGCTGTGTGCTTTGTATTTTCTAATGAAGACTGAAATCATACATGTAATCCACCTGTCGGCAAGGAACTGAGATTTGAAAAAAACAGGGGTTTGTTGTTTTTTTGATTGTTCTTCTATATCATTCTGTGTGGCTACACTTCATCTTGACTGATAGACAACTCAAACCAAAGAGGGAACACTGTCATCAAATAGATAGTGAAATAAATTATTGGTTCAGTTTCAGACAACAAAGTTTAAAATTAAAATACTCAAATTTAAGCTGAAGACTCAAATTTTAGACTTCAGCTGTTGACTGAAGAATCAGTTGAAAAGAGGAAATGCACAGTATTATCTAGAGTCTCAGAAAGTTCGTAATTCTTTGCCCATTCAGAAAGCATGGGGCCTACCACAGTATCCTAAGTCTTAAGCTATATCCTAAGAAGTTTGCCTTAGTATTGTTGCAGTTAGCTACTTAGTTTTCCTTATGACACACTACAGACAGAAAGAGCACCTTTGGGGTCTGATCCTGTATTTCTCAAAACTTCCATTGAAGTCCACAAAAGCATGGTGTACCTGGAGACTGTAGCATTAGGCACACAATTACTTCTCTGTTACTCAGTGAAATCTTACCTAAAGGTTTAATTATACAACTGGAAGAGATATGTATTAATCTATTTTTATTTTTTGCTTATCTACAAGATGTCAGGAATTTGCACAGACTACTCGTCAAGGAGCAATATTAAAGAAATGTAAATTGTCTGGATGTCCAAAAGTACAAACTAAAAGTATCTCTTCATTTGAGAGCTGAAAAGTTTAATATTCAGACTAATATTTCTCTTCTACAGCTAAAGGGATATATGTATATTTCTATCAATTTTAATTATATTTTATGAATTATGATCTGTATATTATTACCTCTGAGTAGCAAATTGACTAGAACATATAAACAAATATTAAAAAGACCAAGGCCCTGATCCTGTTCCCACAAAAGCCAGAGGAAGGAGAGCCATAAATTTCTGTTGGAGAATTACTATGCTTCAAAATAGGTTTGTGCTAAAGGAAAAACTGTGTGGCACCAGGTGAAGCCAGGTACAAAGAAAGGTAATTAAAGTACAAAATATTATCATATGCTCAAAAGTTTAAAAATCTCCAAATGTTACAAACATTGTGTTTTTCGGATTTGAATAGTTTGAAAGGAGAAGAAAAAGATCTTTCAGCAATCTCAACAGATATTTTAGCCTGAACAGAGAGTGCAGGATAGGGCCCAGAATGTTTATGTTGAACGATAATAAATTGTCTGTGCTGGGAAACTCAAACTGCAGCTGCAAAGGTTTCTTTCCTCTTTACTTATCTTTTTTCTTTTTTCTCTCCCCTAACTGATCTGGTCGAGCCAGGGCATAGCTGTAATTACTTTCTTCCCATCTACAGCCAATACCTCAGAGCAATAAAAAAACCGAGGGTGTTAAAAATTCAAACACTAATTATGAGCTGTTGTATTTACTAAACACAGCAGAGTAATAACAAAAGTTTCAGCTTCTTGTGGTCAGCACTGCATTATTTGATCCACCAAGCCCCTGGACCCTGCACACTAACTATATTACATAACAATTAATAGCACACTAAAATAAAATCTGATAAACACATTTATTATGAAATATGTACAGCACAGCTGTTTACAGCTGTCTCCTTTTTCCAGCACAGGTGTATCTCTGAAAAGTTCATTCCTTTGTTGATTTTGGTTTTGGTTACCAATTAAGTGATACAAATAGTAGAGCAGTAGATTTTGAAAGGGCAAGCATGCATTATTTGAGTACCTCATTTAAAGTCTTATGGTAAATATTGGTTAATCCTATGACTGTTTCTATTACCTTCCCTTATGCCTTTTTTCAGGTCTAGCAAAGCAATAAAGCTGAGAGCTGCCTTAGTTCCTAGTTCAGCACTCCCACTGTCACCACTACTACCCCTCACATTCATGTTAAACACACAGAGGATAGCTTTACATCACTTAGTAAGAATAGAGGCATATAGATTTTTGGGGTGCCAAACAGCTGTCACAAACTGTCACCTCCACAAGAGAAACCTTGGCACAAGACAAATTAACCTACGCTTCTTTTGGGCTATCATTATTCATAGCCAATCAGTTGAAATGCTCCTAGTATTTCATGTGCAAATAAAACCATGAGGGGAAGACCCGTGGATCAGAATAGTGGGCCAATACATAAAACAGAGGAAACAACATGCTGTCTCTATCCTTCTGAAGTGGCTCATCATCTCCCCTGCACCAACTTTCACCAAATGAGATCTAGCCCGAGGCTGTATATTAAATATGCATATCAAGGCAAATGAAAAAAAATAAACCTGGAGAGTCAAATTGGACAAATTTGCATGCTTGAACTGCTACATTTTCAGGTAGATACTCAGAAATGATAGCTCATTTTTTAATAGACTTGCATGATTTTGTTAGCCATTTTTTAAAAGCTTTTCCTTCTTTATGAATAAAGGCAGATTTCTTTCTGCTGGAACCTTGTACAGTGCAAATATAAAACATGGTAGTTTGACTAAGCAATAAAAGAGTGTTAAAGTTTTGTCAGAAAAACAAGCTAATATAAAAAAAATCCAATAAGGAGACACATTTCCCAAAACGCATGAATAAAATGTAACTATGTGATACAGCTCTTCATTTCCCAGTTGGTGTTCTGGTTGCACAAATTATTGCTTCCTTTCAAAACAAATAGCAGGGGGCTAAAGTAAAAATGTTATAGCTCAAATCTCCAGGAAATAAAAGGCTTTAAATTATAATACCCAATGAAGTGGTAAACCCTAACGGGTGCAAGATAAATGGGTTGTCATATTTATCTGAGTTTGTTTTTGGGGCCATAGATTCTTCTTAGGAATGATAATAGTTACCAAATTATCAAAATGCTAACCCTCTCCACCCCTGTCCTATCATTGTGTCTGAATTTAAATATTATAATGGAGCACTGCAAATTGGCTTGAGCATTTGCCATCTGCCAGAACCCTAAACAAGCTAGTTTATCTAATCTCCTCAATATAAACATAAGCATGCTCCATTTCTACACTTCCACTCGAAACACACGCTTGTAAAGAAACTGTACTGGAGAAACACTTTTTTTTTTTTGGTTTCTCTAAATTTTACACAATGAATCACTATCTTTCAGGCTGCCACTCACTTCAATTTCCTTTCTAGTACTCTCCCAGAATACTTATGCCCACTAATTTAGGGTTGTAAAATGCCATGATACAAATATTTTTGAAATTGTGTCATGCCTCATGGAGTTTATTATCTATGTGTGAGATAGCTGATAAGCAGAGAAACTTTCAGGAAGCTCTGCGTACATTTTTTTTCTCTCAAAATAATAGATTTGAAATGTAAAACACAGTACAAACCTTGTCTTGCAATGTTTACTGAATACAAATGAGAAAATGAAAGCTAAGGCTTGGGTCCAAAAATATTTCCCGTAACTAAACCATGCCAGAAGGGGGTCATTGGAAGAATTTATTATTATTTTATCTCCCAATTCAGCTTCAGTCCAGGTTTAATGTAATTATCAAATACCACACAAACAACGTGTTTTCAAAGGGAACAAAAGCTCCTAGAAAGCTCATTCTCCCTGGGCTTGCAGATACTCTTCTTAACACACTGGGAAGGCAGGCGCCTGTGCAGAAAGCATGGTTAACTTCACACTGAGTGTTAAATTAATATTTCAACCACTAAAATATTAGACTGTATCATTTAGATTATAAGTTCAATTGAATCTAAAACTGTGTAAACCCCTTTGTCCCCCAGGGATGTGATCCTATAAATAAACTGGAGTACACACCCACTCTTTTTAACCAGAACTATTCCTTCCCTTTTCTGCAGTACCAGCTGCAATCTTTCCCTTCACATCCTGAAGTCCCTCTGCACCTACATCTTTTAAAGGATCACAAGAGCTGCTCCAAAACACAGAAAAACAGAGGCACTCTCTTCACCATGCACACCGATGTTCAGTCCTACACATATTACACTAATCCACCAACTCCAAAAGTGTTGAAATCAATGGCTAACCTACAGTTACTCAATCATCATTCTCTCCAGCTTTCTGTAATACATTGTTAATAATTGCTTCATCAAGGTTACTGTCTTTTATTATGAAGATGCTTCAGGCATTTGGCAAAAAGTCCATATTCTGACAATAAGTTGCTCTAAAGCAAAAGCATTGGAAACTCTAATGTGCTAACCCCTTTTCTTAATGCAGTGTGGTATTGCCAATAATTCTCATCACTTGTCATCCCCACAAGAGGGGAGGGGGCTCAAATCAGCAAACTTTCTCCCTAACTTTCTTGTCACTATTTCCTTACATTGATGCATTGATTACAAAGTTGGCAAAGAATTGGAGAAAGCACCAATCCCCACATCAAACCGACAGTTTGCTAGCTCTCCAAGCCGACCAGACCAGGAAACTTTACAAACCATTGCAAACTCGATGCTTTACAGATGGAAACTGAAGGAACCTTTTGCATTTCTACAACTTTTCAAAGAGAGAGGGAAAAAAGTGTGAAGATGGGATCCGAGCTTGCAAGAGGTTAAAGTAGCAATAGTACTAATAGATAACAGCAGCAAAACAAGGAAATTGGGAACAGGTCCTCTAAGCAGGTTAAAGTCTAAAAAAATGCCATAAAGGAAACAGAAGGACTTACATGATCAGCTAAATTTGTAGAAGATCCCGAGAGTTCTTCATGGTCTGATTTGGAGCTGCCATCCCTTTCATCAATAACTAGGTCTATTGGCATTTTTCCTTTCAAACAACTAATGTACCGATGGCAGAAGTTATCACACAATTCATGAACCTGAAAGGAATAACAAGAATAATAGTATCAATAATGGCAAAATATTGTATTGAAACTTTTTTTTTTTTTTTGGTAGCAAGAGCAACCCTCTGATCTACTCCAAGTTATTCTAATTAAGGGGGACAATAGTTGAAGGCAAGGAAACAATAGAGAAATTGTTGCAGCACATATTATTCTCTAGAGACTTGCCACAGCAACAAGTAAGAGAGATAGTGGGTTCAGACTGGTGTGCAGAAGAAAATAGGATTTGATGATAACATCATTCACACCGGGAGCTGGACCCAGGCGGTATCTCCGGAGCATACACAAGCCGGACAGTGATTAGTCACTCGGGACGGGATCAGTTTAAACCAGGGCTAAAAACAAAGGTCTAAATGGCCGAGAGAAGTAAAATCAAGCTATTCGCTGAGGTTATGGGAAAAAAGAGTTCTCATCCCATGGCACAGTCCCCTGCCCACGCTGCTCAGGGGCCCCTGCATCTTCGAAACATTTAGTGCTTCCTTGGGGTTAATGTGCCTGCCAGAGCTGGAGACGGGAGAGAGTGGTTTCATTTATTTTTGTTAAACATACTATTTCTGAGTGGGGAAAAAAAAACTTCTACTGAGGGAAGGATGGAAGAGGTTTAATATTATTAAATTATTTAAATTAATTATTNAGGGAATGGCGTGCCTCGCGCCCACCTTCGTGGCTCTTACCTTTTCTAATTCCAAAAGATGAAACCTTAGTACTTGTATTGCTTGGATCATCTGCAAGAAAGTTTTGAGCAAGGGGTTACGTGGGAGACAGGAGTAAGGGGGCTGTGCAAAGCTGCGAGCCCGAGTGGGCAAAGGGGAGAAGGGGATTGTCAGGACACGCAGTCATTATCCAGGATTTTAACTCATTGGTCACGCTTCAACAATTTTGATCAACTTTAACCTAAGCACTTGATATTTATCGCATTTATTCCAGGAGAGGTGATTAGTGCTTTATTACCGCGATTTTGAAGAAAACCTCTTCCTCTCCTCGCTCCCTTCTCAGCACCCCTGGCCCTCATCCCTGAGGGTCCGCAGAGAAGTCAAACGCACGCTCCCACCGCCCCATCCCCCAGGCCCGCAGGAGAAAGGATAGTGAGTGTGTGAATAGTTTGGCATCTTCTTTACAAGCGGATTTAGGCACTTTGAATATTGAAATCGTTCACATTACCAAAAGAATTACGTTAGAAATCTCCAGCTCTCTCTTCTTAAGCAGTTATTTCCTTCACTTTAGCTTCCCGTGGCTTTCAAACGCAGCTTTGCAATGAAATGCATTGGGGCTCGAGAGTTTGCCCTGGCTCGCTTTAAGAGTGAAGCTTTTTGAAGTCCCTTGACGGCAACTTCCCGGTCGGCCGGCACCCCGCTCCCCTGCCCGCGCAGCCCGGGTGCCCGGGCCGGTAGCCGCTGCCCCACCGCACCGATCGGCCCCGGTCCCAGGCGGCGGAGGGCGCTTGCCGGCAGCTGGAGGGGTCGGGAAGAACGAAAAGGCAGTGGGGTGGAAGGGGCAACAGGCCTTACCAAATTGTCCAACTCTGGATTTGAAGAAAAAAGTGGTTTTTCAGCGCGGACCTGCAAGAAGAAGGAAAAGCGGCGTGAATATCAGCTTATCTCTTTAGCCCCTTGATTGGATCCCCTGGAGGGAGAAAAACCCCTCTGACAAAACCGGCCGGTACCAAAATCCGGCTGAATGCCCTGGGTCACCGTGTTGTTGAGAGGAGCCCGCTCCGCTCCTGCCGGCCCGGCGCCAAGCTGGCAGCCGGTGCCACGGGAGCCCTCTCCTTTGGGTTCCCTGCCTGCCACCCGCTGCCTCTGCCTCCAAAACTCGGCCACAGCTACCTTTTCCTATCACTAATGCAGGAGAGCGAGGGCCGAGAGTCCCAGCCCGACAGCGTGGAGGGGCTGCCAGCAGAGAAGGGGGAGGGGGGGGGGTGTCAGGGCCAGTCGGGCCACCAGAGCGCACCCCCGCCCCGCCGGAGAGGGGGTGCCGGGAGAGGGAGGGGGGTTCTGCCCCTACCAGCACCCGTCTGTGTGGGTCGAGGAGCTGAGGAGGCGGTGGGAGCGCTGGGGAGGGTCGGGGGCGGGAGAGAGGTGCCGGACCTGTTTGGCGAAGACGGCGATGTCCTCATTGAAGGAGTCGGAGGAGCAGACGTCCCCGCCGGCCACGCCGGGCTCCCGGGGCGTGCAGGTCGCCAGCTCGCACTTCTCAAAGACCAGAGCTAAGAGGGGGAACAACGGGTGCCTACCGGGCAGTGGCACACAAAGAGAGGAAAGGGGGTGGGGGAGAGGGGGAAAGAAGAGCTCTAATCAACAAGTATTTTTTTTTTTTTTAGTGCGTGGACATACAGACACACGAGCACAGCCACGCTTGCAGCCTCGCAGTAAAGCTCCGGGCAGAGAAGGGGAGAACCACATTTTGAAATAAAAATGCTGGGTTGGTTTTTGTTGGGTTTTGTGGTGTTTGTTTGTTTGTTTGAGAGGGAGTTGTTTTTTGTTGGGGTTTTTTTTTCCCTTTTGAAATTGCAATGCCCGAACCACATCTCCCGTGCAGTCCTCACCGATGAGGACGAAAGTGACCTCTCTTCCAAATGCACTGAACGTGCTCAGCAGCAGCTCAGCTGGGAATGTTACACTTTTTGCCACAGCCTAAAATACCGCAAAACGTGGAAGATCCCATCCCTACCCTCCAGCTATGACTTAAAACGAGAGCATAGCTAGGCAAACTGCAAACTACTTAATACGTAATTTTATTTTTTCAAGGGGCCTGCTAGCAAAAATGTGGTGAAGTTTCCTGGCTTAGGAAGCACACCCAAGTAAAATACCATCTGTCCAGATAAGTGAGCTGGGGAGGGGGAGGAGGGAGAGAGCACTTCGCGAAATATTTTCCCATAGTTGGTGTAGTCAGAAAAAAAATTATCTACGTGCTAAGTAGTAATCATGTATTTGTTTCTTTTCCCTTTTGGTGTCTGATCAAGGCCCTACACTCTGACATAGATGTTACTAGCTCTCCTTTTAGAATCATTTAGTATTTTTTCTAAAAGGCACTGAAGGGAATCGGTGTCCTTCCCTCCAAGCAATGCCCTGGCGCAGGCTTGAGTTTTGCTGGGTATGTGTTTCTTTTTCCTCGTGCTCTTTCTTTCTTAAAAAGAAAACTCAGCTCATCGCCCCCAGTGTATTTTCCTCTTCTGTCTCAGGGAAGAGCGAAGCAAATCCCTTTCATTCTTACTACCTTCCGCGTTGTGAATAGCTCTTTATTTACAAAGTTGGAAGAGTGGTATTATGGCATGGAGGAGAACACCAGAACAACACTTCTCCAACTAAAATCCAGAGCAATGAGAGCCGTCTCTAACTCGTAACTCGGGCCTTTCCAAGAAACACGAAAAAAATCCCACTGTTAGAAAAAGAATTAAAAAAACCCCAACCAACCGAACAAAAACCCAAAAAAACCCCACGAACAAATAAAAAAAGAAAAATGGAAAGACAAGGCAACAACACCTCCCCCAAGCCCAGCCTCTCTCCCCGAGAGGTCTGTTTTTCCAGCACCCGTTTCCCGTGGGTGCTGGCACCTCAGCTGAGAGTCAGGCTGGGATCGCCCTCGTCCCGAGATAGCCATCCACGCCAACGCCACCGCGCGGGTCTCCCTCCAGAGCGGGTGGCTGGCGGCTGCCCGGCCACCGCCCTCCCGCCGGACTCTCCGTGACTTCCCCCGCCCTACTCTCCTGCGGGGCCCGGCTGGCCGCTGCCGCCGCGGCCCCGCGGGAGCCCTCGCCGCCCGCCCCGCTCATGCCCCGACCGCTCTGCGGGCACCAGCGCTGCTGAGCCGGGCCCTGGCGCCGGGCGGCCCGCCGGCACCTACCCGTAGATCGCATCCTTGTCCCGCTTCAGGGCGTCGTTGACAGCGGAGCCCATGCTGGCTGGCATGACATTGGGGTGCGGGGCGTGGGCACCGTAGTGCTGTCCGGCGTGGAGCGGCGGCCCATGGTTTAGGTGGTGCACTGGGGGAATCGGCCGGGGTGCGTGGGGGTCCCCGTACATGGACGCCGGCACCCCTACTCCATCCATCCCGCCGTAGTGGGGCAGCTCATCGTACTGTCAAAAAACGGGCCGGAAGAGGAAAAAGAAAAAGAAAAGAGGAGAAGAGAGAGAGGGGAATAAAAAAACCCAAACAAACAACAACAACAAAAGTCAGAAGAGAGTAAAGCACCCGAACAGTCAAACAGAGCAAAACAAAACAAGAACAGCCGCAACAGAGAGAGAAATACGCAAAATGAAATCCATTGAGACGGGGAGCAGGAACTGGAGAAGCTGAGGGAGGAGTGGGGGTGTGGAGAGAGGTAAAGGGGGAAAGTGTGTATGCCTGCCTGCGTGTGTGTGGGTAGATGGTCCTCTTGAGCGCGGGCAGGAGAAACCCTAACAAGGAAATGGGGACGAAAAGGAAGGAAACGGAGAGAAACTAGAGTAACTCTGCATTAGAAAGGAAGAAAAAAAAAAAAAAAAAGCAGAATCAAAAGCAACTAGATAAATCAACACTAGGAAAGAGAGAGGAAAGGTACGGTGCATGGGGGGCGGAGGGGGAAGATAAAAGGGGAAATAATCTGAAAGTTACCAGAAACATTATTTAGTAGCAATTCCCCTTGTCCTTGTCAAAGCCAGAGACAAAAAAAAAAAAAAAAAAAAAAGCAGAATCAAAAGCAACTAGATAAATCAACACTAGGAAAGAGAGAGGAAAGGTACGGTGCATGGGGGGCGGGGGGGGAAGATAAAAGGGGAAATAATCTGAAAGTTACCAGAAACATTATTTAGTAGCAATTCCCCTTGTCCTTGTCAAAGCCAGAGACAAAAAAAAAAAAAAAAAAAAAAAAAAAGCAGCTATATGTGTATACATATATATACATTCGTATATACGCAGACACACATATGTATTTCTTAGTCTTTGCTAGGCAGCAGCAGTAGCGGCGGCAGCAGCAGGAGCAGCAGCAAGCTTTCTCCTGTGAAACCCGTGCTACTGAGCAGGCAGAGAGCAAGGAAATCGCTCTGCTGGGGGAAAAGCTAGAAAGGAAAAAAGCGTGGAACAATTGCAGAGACACACACAGAGAGACACTCATGCACACACACAAAAAGCGAGTGAATAATTTTTGCTGCTATTTTTTAATAGTGGCCGCCATCATCATCAGCAACAGAGGAGAGCAAATCGGACAGGCCCCTCTTAAGAGAGGATTTATATATAGGTAAGTGTTGGAGATTTAAACCTACCCTTTGCGCCATCAGTCTGCGCTCCAATAAACTCCTGGATGTGTCGTATATTTAATATCCCAGTCCAGCAAAGAAAGTGATTTAGAGTGAAGAAGATTCCTTTTTCTTTTTTTTTTGCAACTCACTTATAGACTTCTCCTATCCTTCAGTATGGGTAAATAATAATAATAGCAACAACAATAACAAGAATAATATATAAAAAACAGTCAAGAACAACGATGAGTTTCTGAGTTTTCTTCTTTTTTTCTTTCTCTCTCTTTCCTTTTTCTCTCTTTTTCCTTTTTTCTTTCTCTACGTAAAAAAAAAAAAAAAAAAATTGTCAAGTCCCCAAACTGAAGGTTACGATCGGCCCGTCAGCAACCCACATGTAACCAAACTGTCGTGTCTCATGGCTTTTTGCCACTCCAGCTGTCAATCAAAGCCAGGGAATGTCAAGGTAGTGAATGAATGATGGTTGATGATGATGAAGAAGAGAGGAGGAATATTTTTAACCCCGGTTTCTTCTTCCAGTAACTCCGTGCTCGGGTTTTGCCTTTTAGGATTGCTATAGGGTTGTTGGTTTGGGTTTTTTTCTGATGGGTTTTTTTTTGGGTTTTTTTTGGTTTTTTTTTTTTTTTTTTTTTTTTTTTT
>VYZS01064394.1:13045-29750 GCA_013400695.1 Neodrepanis coruscans
ATTATTATTATTACATATTGCATACAGTGTATTCCCATAGGAATACACTGGTTGATCTAGTCCTAGGTGACCTGGAAAGTGGGATGAGATGAAATAACAAAATTTGCTGATTGTACTGAGTTATTCAAAGAAGTAAATTTAAAGCCAACTGCTAAGAGCTGCAGAGGTATGTCGTAATGCACAATGACTTTGAAATAATAATGCAGCTGAATTCAATATTGATAAATGTAAAGTAATGCATATGGGAGAAAAAAGCCCAACTGTACATATGCAATGATTGTCTCCAAAATAGTTATTACATCTGTGGAAAACAATCTTGAGGTTATTATAGAGAGGTCTATGAAATTGTCAGCTCAGTGCTCAGTAGCATTTGAAAAAAGCAAATCAAATATTAGGAAAGAAATTAAGACCAAACCAGAAAGTACCAGGAGGTCACTGTACAGGTTTATTGTGTGGCTCCATTTGAATAGAGCATGCTGTTCTGTCCCCATCCTCCCAGCTCAAAAAAGCGGGCAGGGAAAAAAATTAAGATGCTCAAAAAACTGGAATGATTTTGAGAAATGGTCAACAAGGAGCCTTTTGTCTGGGAGAAGAGAAAACCAGAGAGGGCACATGATAAATATCTAAACAATCTTAAGTGGCTAGAAGGATGTAGATGGGGAAAAAGTCTTCATGGTCTTCCAATATAAGATTAAAAGGAATCAATAGCGATAGTTCAAATAAAGCAAAAGGAAATAACTCTTCAAACTACAGTTCAGCTGTGTAATTCATTGTCACAGGAGTCTGTAGAAACAAAACATATGTGTGGGCTTAAAAAACTCACGGAAAGGGAGTATGTTGAAAGTTACTGCATACAGAAACTCAGAGTTTTCCAAAGACATAGACGTTGGGAGTGTGTGAGAGGGTTCTGTCAGTACGGCTATGTCCTTGAAAAGTTTCTGTATCCCTTTTCCTTCTGTGCATCCATTATTTTCCAATGCTGATGTGCTGTGATGGGACCTGCTATAGTGTAGAGTCTGGTGTTTTAAGGTTGTTCCCTTATGGGATCATAGTGAGCCCCAAAGCTCATCCTTTCTTCCTTGGAAGTGAGTTAGGCAAACTTAGGTCCTATGTCTATTTTATGCTGAAATAAAATATAGTTTGGTCTAACTCAGGAGGGAGGTGTAAGCTATGTGACTTGGATTAATTTGGCATTCAGTGGGTGTGCGAATGATGACATACCCACCAATGGAACAGATGGTCTGGGCAGCAATAAAAATAACCAGATAGCTATAAAATAAAGTAAGCTCCTTACAGGCAAGTTATTATCTTCATTTCACCTGAATAAATCTGAAACAATTTCATTGAAAAGACCGAGCTGTTTCTCTTTCGCTTGATGTATACCTTATGTCTTTTCTTAATTCAGCGAATTTTGCTAAATTTTGCTGGAATTTACTTGTTGGAAATTCATTCCTTCCTCCAGGTTGAATTTGGGTCCTTTTGTTATTAACTCACTTGTTGAATCTCTTATACAGTGTTTATGGAGCAAAACTTAAACTGATCTCCAGAAAGGTAAAATAAGTGTTACACGCCTTTCTCCTCAGCCCTGCACATCCTGGGGGTGGCAGCTGGGCTGAAGAGGTCCCAAGGTCAGTGGGGTTGAAGTGGTACTTATGTCTCTGCAGGCATTGCTCGGCACCATGGGCAAGAAAAAACCTCCTTCTCTTGAGCTAACTCAGTCTTGAAGTTGTTGAAAGACAGCAAAGGTTTCAGACCTTAAATAAAACCACAACCCTAGACTGCAGTAAAAATACATCCCTAAGAGATGCATCCCCTGTCTCTCTTCTCTTTCTCTTTCAACATACCCCATGTAGCTGTGCTGTGATTGCACTGGTGTCAGAGGTGGTGACAGGGAGCACACAGGTAATGGCCAGTATTGCATAGGTAGTTTATCAGACGGGTCACGAAGCAAAAAAATTTTTACATGTCCTTAAGTGACAGCAAGATAAATAATGGCAATGTGATAAACAAAAGTACTCAGAGTATAAAAGTAACAGTAAAATTGAGAGCCCCATAACAGAGTTTTGTCCTAGAATAACATTTTCCATATTGCAGAATACAGTTTTCTCCAGTTTCATGTAATCTGACAAACACAGTTTCTGTTATCCTGAGCAAGAATGTTTGTCAATAAAATCTTCAAGTAATAAGAGGCTGATTTGGTTGCAGAAAAAAATAATGAGTCATCCAGCTGAACATAAAACACTGCATTCTTGTAAATGTAGCCTGTATATCTGTATACCGAAACAGGCCAAAGATATGATGATGCTATATTGTTTCCAAGTAAAAGCGGTATCCAGATCTCTGTGTGGGCGGATAGGTAGTGGGTGGATATAATAAAAACCTCTATGAAGTATTGAACATATCCCTCTGTTGTTTTCAAATATGGTTCTGAATTATTAATACCTAAAAATGGAATTGTCCAGTTCAGCCCTTATGCATCATTGTTTACTTCAATAAACCTAATTTTAGCAGGAATTGCTGAATATTTAATGAAAATTCCAAACCATTCTGGGAAGTCCCTCTTTCAGAAATGGCAAGTGCTTAATTTTGTTTTTTATTGCTGTAATCTTCTGCTAAAGTCTTCTGATACGTGACTCAGCCACTTGATATGCTGTGATGAATTCCTCACTTTCACAACAGTGGGGGTAAACAAAGGGGTTTCTGATTTCATCCTTCGTATCTAGGGCATTATTTACCAAGCAGATGAAAACAAATACCCAAAGCACTAACTTTGGCTTCACTTTTCCTTTGAGATCCACTAATTGAAGATGCTGAGTCTTTTGCTTGTTGTTTCCTTGACTGGTTTTTGCCTCTGTGCCTACCCCATCTGTATTTCCTGCTGCCTGGAAGGAAAGCCATGTGCCTATCCAAGGTGGAGGCCCTGTGCACTGTGCCTGACACCCTGGATGGTGAAGGCATTAGGTACCTGTCCTGGGAGACACCCTCAGACCAGACACGAGGTTCCTCAGGTGGTTTGCAGACCAGGATCTGCCCAGCTTGTGATGATGACAGGTACCAATAGGAGATGCACTGACAAAGATGATGTTGATTTCCTCCAGTTTTTGTCTGTAATTATTATAGCAGGCTTTTCCCCCCTTTGTTTTGGCACTGGCACATGTCTAACACCTCTCCTTCATTGCCTTTGATCTCAACCTGAGGGTTGTGCAGTTTTGAAAAGTCCGTGGTTAAGGCATAATTGGACTGTTTCCTTACCCCAGATCTCCAGGAAGTACACGGCCTCTTCAAAAATCCAAGTGGGATTCATAACACAAGATAATTCAAGGAAAATATACAAATGGGCCTCATCTTGTGGGCTGGCATGCAAATGCACAGCTGTACACAGCGAGGCTATGCTGGGGGCAGTTAGATTTGGTAAAATCATATAAACCTCCTGGAACTATAAGTACCTCCAGCAAGCTCTGCTCTCCCCTATCCCACAACAGCCCTCTGCTCATCCCTAACACAAAAGTGTGGGGGCAGGGGCTGCGTGTCCCCTGTCTTTCCCCAAATGCACCTCTAAAAACATCAGGATCCCTTGCCACCTTCTGACACAGGTGTCAGTGCAGTGCCTAAACGGTGCAGCCTAAACTGTCTCTGCACACTCAGAGCCTCTTGCTCTGCACACACACACATCTGGAGGTGACAGTGCCACATAGTTGACCTCAGGCCTCAGCATGTCACCACTGTGTCCGGAACACTAAATACAATTCGTATGGGTCTAAAGAGATTTTATGAATGAAAGGGTTTCACCATTCACCTACTCCCTACTTTGTATACAGCCTTGTCTACCTCTACCACTTTAACCCTTCTTTGCTCACTGCCATACACTCTTCTTTACTAGCAATGAATGGTGAAAGCAGATAAAACTGCACATTTATTAGTCTTTTGAACAAATTGCCTGTGTGCCATTGTAGGAGTCAGCTGGCTGGCTCTGGCTGCAACGTCCTCTTCCCAAAACCCATCTGCCATGGGGCAATGCTCAGTTTGCCAACACATTCGCATGGAGCTTGTGAACACGGCTTGGTGAGAGGTAGTGTCAGGAAAAAGGATTCTGCAGGAGGATAGATAAACAGATACAACAGCCCACAGAATGTTTCTTACCCACCAGATTGTATATTAATTCCTATCCAAACTAAGTATCCAGGTAATTGAAAATTCCACAAACTGACAGAGCTTTCTGCATGTCATTTTACCTTCAGAACTTCAGAGATATAGAACTTTTTGATTTTCACTCACTTGTCCAAAACATGGTATATAAAATGGCCTACCCAGAAGTAGAAGTACTTCTAAAAGTTATTTTTTAAGCATAAAGGAAAAAACTCTATTGATTATTTCACTTTTCACCCACTTTTTATGTCCTTCCATTATAATGCAAATTATGAATCCTTTCAGAGTCCACTGAGGAATGAATGGTCATGGAGGTAATACAGAACATGGCAAAGATGTTTTACAGCAATATATTGCAATTTCAGATTGCACAATTATTCTTTAAATGAAGGATTTCAAAACCTATACTTATACTAGGTGCTGCATGACTGTTTGTAAAGTAGATAAGTGTCCTAGTACACAAATAGCTTGGACGTTTTCTGCTCATAGGCAGATAGGCAGTACTTCTTTCAATATATTACAGCAATCTTTTCTCACTCTCAGGTAGTTTATGCCTCCAATGCAAATCTGCTGGTTTGAGATTTTTTTGGTAGGAATTAATTTTATTCCTTTTGAAATCAATTTCAGCCTACCAAGGGAGCCAGCAGATAACTGTTCTTACCACTGGCAGCATCCTACCTGATGATGGTTATCAAGGGCCTAGGCTTTCTAACAGTAATTCCAAGTTTTTGATGTTCCTTAGCAGGTGGGAGAGATAGCATAGTTTCTCATGCATTTGTATCAAACATAAAAAGACTGCAGTTACAACTCCATTGTAACTTCAATTACAATGAAGTCACATTGATTAAGTGATTATTTGATGATTAAGTGGCAATTTCCACTGTGAGGATAAAGGCTACCTGGTTATATTGCCTTCAGGACAGAAGAATGAACCTTTGAGCCACGAGGAACCACCTTAAATATTACCATCCTCCACCTCTCAGAAAAAACATTCCTCTTGAGCCTTGACTTCTCTGAAAAAAAAAATTAAGTACATTTACATAGATTTATACATAGAAATATATGTATGTTTGTTTTATTTATTTGTAAAACAAAAATAAGACTCTATTAAAGGAAAAACAAAACCCCATTAAAACAAAGCATTGCTTCAAATGCACAATTTTCCCCAAGGGAGCCATGAGGCCTAGCTGTTAGCAGCAAATAGCAGATCCATCACTTCAGGCTTGTACTTGGATATTACTACAAAGAAACTAAAATGAAAAGCCATGTAAGTATAATAGACCACTTACTCTCCATGTGCCAAAATCACCAAATGTGTAAAAGAGGATACGCTCTTAAGAATGGAGATGTTGCACAAGCCTCAGTTAGACTTCCAGGCTGCCTGCAGGCTTCAGGTAACAACCTGCTGGGGTGATTATGACAAGATGCTTAACCATGTCTCAGACGTGTAAGTTTTTTTTCTGCACTCAAATTGAGGAGGAAGCAAGGGGACCACAAGATTTCACCCTCCAATACAGACCCCACTCATTTCCCTTATTTCAGAGTAGCTTCTCTCTGTATCTCTAATCAGGTCCTGTATCTGCTCTTCTCCCTCTGGGAACCCAATTGCTTAGTAAATGCCACATTCACATCCAGCCTTCAAAGCCATTTCTACTTTAGCTCATGCCAACACAACTATGCTGTTTAGGCAACTGTAAGACTGCCCCAGCTCTTGGAGTGTTTTGGTTGCCTGGGGGACAGGGTGGCTTTGTGTGGAGGTACTGCTAGGTGGCATCTGGGGGACAATGTGAAGGTTTCCATGTAAAAGTTTGGGATGAGGCTGTGCATGTTTGTAAGGTATGGTTAGTGGCAGGATAAGAGGCAGAGCTGGGTGGTGCAAATTAGTTGGCCAAAAAATTAGTTAATTTGGGGCACAAAGTCTCAAGAGCTGGCTAAGCTTCTTCAGCTCCTTTCATTCAGCCTGACTGGGCTGGAGATGATCAGGCTTAACTAAAGTCCTCTTGAACACCTCACCACATCATGGCAAGCCTGATCAACATCCAAGTCCAGAGAAGAGATAGAGAAAACTCTGGTCTCAATCTATGTCCTTCCAGAGCAGACCAGGATAAAACTACCATGTTGTCCTTCCCAAAATGAATCACAAGATTTGTTTCAATAAAAGGTATGGCAAGTTATCAAATAAAATTACTAAATTCTTATGCCATTATTTTAATGCAATCACAGTTCAGAAGGATGCAGGAGCTTCTCTTAGCTAGACAAAAAGTAATGCAACAACTCTGGAACCTCAGTGGGGGAAGGAGGCTAAACACAGCCTTTTCATGGCCTTGGTGAGTATGTTAATATATTCCTTTACCTACCACTATACTGTATATAATAATGGCTTTACACCTAGAAAGTCTGTCTCCTCTTTTTGCATAACCAGAATAAATCAAATAAGAGGTTGGGATTTTTTAATAGAATTAAACCCAGAAGATATTTAGCTGGGAGGAAGTTACAGGCAGAATCACACAAGTATGGAGATCAGGTTGGGATAACTGGTCCCAAAGTGCAGACTTGGGGCATAAGGAATACTTCTAGTACAAACTAAAGCTACTTGTCAAAGTTCAGAGTCAATCTCTTCCAACAGATCTGGCTTCCCATGTCCTGATCTAGAACTGGGATATCCTAGGGAACTAACTGCAAGAACTGCATTGAGGATTTTCTTCAGGATGTTAAAGGCATTTGGGAATTCACTTAGAAACAAAATCATGCTACTGTTCAAAAACTTTTGAATGTGGAAGCTGTTTAAAAGATGTTTCCTTTATGCTTATTGCTTAATACGTGCTAAATTCCTTGATTTCAAAGAGGAAAAAAAAACTCAAAAAACAACAAAAAAACAAAAACCAACATGCTACCTCTCAAATTCTAAAACTGAAGGGTTGTGTAGGCATGTTCCCAGTGTCTCTGGGTTTGGAAAAGCAGCCTGGATTAGCATGGCTGCCTGGGTGTCGAAAGGCCACGAGCTCGCTGGGGCACAGCAGGTTAGCAGTTGGGCAATACATTGCAAGGATTTGGCAGCTTTATTACAGGAGAAAATTATACTGGGTAATCATATAGGCTATTGCTAAGCTGTTTAAAGCAATACACAGATTAATAAATAATCGAAACAGCTTGAAGGAATAGGAGGATAAATTTGCTGGAATCAAGAAACAAATCGTGCAAAATATGGCAGGATCCCAAAGAGCATTAAGAATAGCCGTGTGACTAAATGGCATCTTGACAAAAGGCAATGTCAGACTATGAACAGGTGTGTTATTCTCAGACTAAACAGCCTAAAAATGCTCAAACAACTTTTAAATGTGTTACATGTCTGCCGTTCCTTTCTGTATCAGGCCACTGGAGAGACAACGAGAGACTATCCAGAGTCTCCTAGGAAGCCACTGAAGAGGAGTCAAATCCCAGATTTTAAGTAGTCTTTACCTTGAGATGATATTCCATCTCATGACATACTGAGCAGTTCCAAGGAAATGACCCTCAGAGAGTAAATAAGCAAGGCTGAATGGTCTATTAATACCATAGTTGACAAGACAACAGTAAAGTCTTTCTCTCTTTATTATGCATGCTGTAAATATGAACTGGCTAAGGGTGTAATTTTTGAAAAAATACTACATTATTATTTTCTAGGAGGATGTTCACTCAGAAAAATGATGTTTCCAGTTTTGATACAGGAGCTTAAAGAATTTTCCAGAAAATATGTAAATAGCCTCAGTATATTTCACCTATTTTCTCCTGAAAATAGGAGTTGAGTAACAATTACATAAATAAAATATTATTATAATGTTAAAATACTATTTCATATAACCATTAAATTATATTATTCTTCTGCTCCTTTTTTGGAAATAAACACATTGTTATCTCCTCTGGACTGAAAAAGTTGCTGGCAGAAATGGAAAAGCTAAGGAAGGAGAGATCTTTTTTAACAACATTAAGTGAAGCACATTAACTTTCCTGAGAGCTGTTCAAAGATACCAGAAAACCCAATAGCACATACCAGTATCACTTTAATCTCCCTCTCAAATAAACTGTCAATCCCACACACTATCCAAACTTTCCATACCATCTGGCAGGAAGTTCATACAGAACCTGAGAAAATTCCTCAGATTCCAGCCTGAACAGATCCAACAGTGTGATTTGTGAGGTTGATCTAACTAAGCAATACATTTGAATACTTGTCCCATGCATAGCTAAATTTCTTAGCCCTTGGAGAAGACTTTCATTTTTTTTGTAGAGAGAAAGGAGAATGGAAAAGAAAAGGTATGCATTCAAGTATTTATTTAAGCATTAGGAATCTGAACACTTGTAGACTGTATATTGTCAGAGAGCAAGAGGTTGAAGGTTGGCCCTGCTGAAAGAGATTCAGCAAGACCTCTTCTACAAAACTTACTGAGATTAGAAGAACAAATAAATTCAGTAATTTTATCAAAATAAGATATGGCACTTTATAATGAAACAGTAACAATGAGAATGTTCTACAATCAAGTAGCTCTATAATATCCTATAGCAAAACCTCAGTAACTCTTCTGAATATGATATGAGTTCCAGTCAGGAATATAAATTACTGCTAAAAGACATTCAGAGAGCTAACTTATTACACGGGTGATATGGCCTTGGGATTAGTCCTTTGGCTTTTCTGTAGCTGCTAGAGATGTAAAAATATGGGAAGGCTTTCAACTCCAGAAGTGCCAAGCACATATACACTACACGGTAACTTGGCAGTGCATGGAAAGCCTTTTAAAATGGCTTAATGATACAAATCAAATATACTCTATTCTTACTGTGAATTGTACTGTTTCTAATCACAGTTTCCCAATTTCACATATAAATACCATCAGTACAATATTAGCAACAAGAAAACCACCTGAGTGAAAAGTACACTGCATAATGCATGTAAACTACACTCATTCGCAATCCCTTATACTGGTTGAAGCACTGTCTGGTTAAGTAGGAAAGTACTATCTTGATCAAATAGAATCATAGAATCATAGAATGGGTAGGTTAGAAAGCACCTTAAAGATCCCCAATCCCCCTGCCATGGGCAGGGACACCTTCCACTAGACCACATTGTTCCAAGTCCCATCCAACTTGTCCTTGAAAACTGCTGGGGATAGGACATCATGAACTTCTCTGGGAAACCTGTTCCAGTGCTTCACCACTCTAAAGAATTTCTCTCATATATCTAACCTAAATTTCCACTCTTTCAGTTTGAGCCCATTACTTTTCATCCTAACAGTGCAGTTCTTGACAGAGTCCCTGTCTGACTTCCTTGTAGGCCTTCTTCAGATGCCAGAAGGCTGCCATGAGATCTCCACACAATCTTCTCTTCTCCAGACTGAAGCACCACAACTTTCTCAGCTTCTCTTCACGGACGAGTTGCTTTAGTCCCTCATGAACTTTAAGGCCCTCCTTTGGATTTGCTCCAACAGTTCCACGTCTCTCTTATGCTGACAGAGCTTGACGCAGAACTCCATGTGGGGTTTCACAAGAGCAGAGTCAAAGGAGATGATTATCTCTCTCGACCTGCTGGTCATGTTACTTTTGATGCAGCCCAGGATATACATACTAAAAAAAAAAACATATTGTATTTATATACGTATGTATATACAAAAAGTCACTATTGCTCAAATCCAAGTATTTTCTTTTTTTCTCTCTAAAAGAAACACAAGAAGGGACAAGCCGGTTTGGTGAAATCATGACCCTAGTGAAACCTCCATGTCCAGACAGAGACAAGCTTCAGGGCAGCTGTTTCTGAGGGTCTGAAATAAATGATTCCCAGATTAGCCCAGAAACACTGAGAAAATGGTTGTTATTACAATGTTTTGAATTTGAAGCAAGAAAAAAGTAACACTAATTTTAAACATAATTTCAACAATATTACCAGCCAGTTCCAGAAATACTAACATGCAATAGCTCAGATATGTATTCAGGATATGGGTGCTCATTAAACAATAACGTAATCCAAAGTGTTGGGAAAAATTTGAAACTTAACACTCCCTGAAACAAAGTTTATATCATATTTAGGACCTTTTCTTTTTGGTTGATGCAAAAAGATCTTCAGTGTTCTTCATTGCACAATTACCCTAGGTAATCTGTATCTGAACCGATCTAAAATCCAGATATTCTTCCATCACAATGGATATACTATGACAACTTATAAATTGCAGGTGACTGAAACAAAATGACTGGGGTTTTTTATATCCTGTGTAGTATTTGCCTAGCCAAGATTGTGACCTCTGAGGAAACATATGCATCCTCTGAGGCACATACAGGAGAACATTGGGAAGAACATCAGAGGACTATCTGCATTCAAGTCATTTTGCCTCAAGCTTCACTACATAATCTTTGATTTGCAGCCCAATTTAAAGAAAATCCCACTCTCTCATCTGTCTAAGTTAATTTAATAGCTCTTCTGCTTTGAAGTCCATAAAGACTTTTTTAATTAGGAAAGAAGTAAAGTGTTTGGGATAAAACTCATATAAGTGCTCCCATTAACAGGCCAGTTACAACACACCTAAAACACATTTCTTCACCAGTAGCAAAGCAGGAATACTACTGAACCACACCATGATTTCACCTGGAGAGATTTCTCTGTGTGACCTACAATGCAATTGAAATACAAGAGAACTTGTAGAAGTATATAGAATTCTTAAAAAACACCCACAGCTGTGCAAATACAGCACTCTAAGGCAAACACAGTCACCTCAACATGCAAAAGAGGAATTGGATTGTACTGAGTAAAAAAACAGACAACAGTATTTTTAATTCTATCATTTAATTATTCAATATAATGATCTCAAAGTCTGTTATTAACATTAACTAATTTTTCTATTGCAGCCCTTTTACTGTTTATACCTATTAGTATTTACAAAGAAGAGATGCAGATTTTGAATCTGACCCAAAGACAACTAAAGCCAGCAGAAGACTTTTGTCAGTGCTGGGAGGAAAAGTTATGTGATCTGCTCCGCAAGATAGAGAGAGGATCTACCAATCTCCTTTGTACAACTTCAGACTAATAAAAACCATCATACTTCCAAAAATCATGGTTTCATTTTTTTATGCTTGCAATAGCAAAATACATCAAGTCCTACTTCTTCGACAAAATACTAGCTAAGCAAACCAATGTGGCAACTCCATAAGCACTCATTCTTCTTATTAAGAGTTATGTGAAAACCTAAGAACAGTCTTTGACTGTTTTTGAACATCAAGGTTCAGAATTCCTTTACATGAATTTTATTGTCTTTTCATGGCTGCATATACTTAAGACAGCAGAAGAGTAGGAAAGCAGTAACTCGGGTGCCTGACTGAACCAAACTGGAAATTTTTCCAGTGCTAGCTGATTTATTAAAGTAGCCAATGCATTCTCAGCATTAAGAAATTAAGGTTTATCCAAGAAATCACTTCAGAAAAATCACTGAGAGATCTATCAGCTGTAATACAATGGGTTAAAATTATATGGTGGTCATATCCTATATATTTGCAAATTCAATGGCATCTGCACTCTCCATTACTATTTTGTAACCTGTTTCAAAATCTTGACATTATTGATCGACTTCAAGGCTGCCAATAGCTTCCATTGACTCACTATTCATGAGCATATTACCCAACTGATTTTTATCAACATACCAACCATGCAGCAGAATGCATGGATGAAATATCAATGAGTAATGTTTTCAGCTAGATATTTTCCTTCTGGGAAGTGATCCTCTTTAGTTTTATGCATATCAAAGCTTCATGTGTTTCAAAAAAACCCCAACTGCAAGCATAAAGGATTTAGGCTGTCAGTTACGTACATTCAGCCAGTACATGAAATAGTTTTCCACATTTCCAATATACACTAGGAAATTTTTTAACTGACTACTGGATTCAGATTATACAAATCTTTGCTAAACTCACACCTCGGAGCACAAGTTGTTCTGCTCCAGTACAAATATAGGCAGAGACAGTGTCTTCAAAGGTTATAATATGCTGACTATAAAAAAAGGCATAGTATTAACTCACCTTTATTATCTCAACCATCCCACTCTTAGTGGTGCTGTTTACAGAGCAAATGACTTTTTCTGCTCCTAGCTTAACCTGTGCTCTGGCTGTTAAATCAGATTTTTACTGTTTGTAAATTTCTACAGAACTGGCTAAAATTCTAGCTAAAAATCAGGAGCTCTGATCCTGACTAACCCTTTCCCAGAGAAGTTTTGTTTGTTTGTCCGTTTGTTTGTTTGTTTGGGGGGGTTATTTTTATATAACTGTCTTTCACCTTTTCAGACTTCAGTCTTGCAGCCTTCATGCCCCAAGAAGCAGCCGTCACTGCTATTTCACTGACTAGAAGGATGCTGAGGGAGTATTTGGAGGATTCCAGCTGAAATGTGTTTTTCCAAGATCCAGCTAAGATATGTGGTAAGAATGGTAGTATTCTATCAGCAATATTAGGGTTTATTTGCTTAGCTTTACCCTGCCTGATTTTGATTTTGATAGTCAGTTCACCCTAGTAATGACGATGCCTTAGCAGCAAAGGAGCATGATCATTTTATAGATAGATAGATAAATAGATAGATAGATAGATAGATCATATCTCTTCTCACAGTAAATTTCACCTTACGTCAGGTCCTAAACACAATTAATAACTTCACTTTACAGAAATGGCTCCCCTGTTCTCATCCCAACTCATGCTACTTCTTTACAAGGATGTTGTTGTGTTTTGTTTTTTTTTTAAAAAAGTCTCAGTAGCAGAGCCTCCGAGCTTTTACCATCAGAGTATCTGTGCTAATACCACATGGTGCCTGGCTAATGCTATGCAGTCAATTATGCAGTATCTGGGCAGAGAAGCAATCGCAGAACGTACAAATGTAGTGTTAAAGAAATCACCTGATGCCTCAGCTCGATCCTCATTGCTGTTGCTAGTGAGAAAGGGTCTCTAAAAACAGTCTCATGCCTTTTTTTCATTCTTTGTCTCCTTCCCTGTTTTGTAGTACAATACTTGCTTGGTGTTAGGCACAATTATAGGCATATAGAAAGGAAGAGGGTTTTTTAATAATATTCCACTTTATCAACCAGTAGAGCTCTCACTGTTTATACACTGGTATTAAAAGTAGCAGCAGAAAGACAAGCACAATTACATACACTCACATACATTGCCAAGACAAGGCTTGGCTATTTTTCTCTTCTTAAAGAGGGCAAGAAAAACTGTTTACCATTTTTTGACTAAAACCATCTTAAGCTGTCATTGGTCATACCTTTTTAATTTGCATCACCATCAGATGTTCATATAATCAACATGAGATGAAGCACTTTCACAATTACATCTACATTTTTCATTTAGGAATCTGAAAAATTATTCCGCTTGTTGTTTTCATAACACTGATTATCACAGCATCGCACAATTTTGCTTAGGAGGGATGGAAAATACTAAAAAATGATGCAACACAAAATTGGAGTTATATACCTCTGATTCCTCTGCTCCTGCTCCTAACACTTATTATCCTACCCTCTGTACTTTGTGCAGAATGCCTCAGCTCTCACTCTCATGGTCAGAAACCTGAATCTTCAAGCTGCAAAGAAAAGGTTATCACTTCAATTCATTCGTGGGCAAATTGCTCAAACTCAGCTGTCAATCAACAGTCCACTCCAGCATCTGAGCTGATTTGTATCTATCATGAGTGTTTACTTGACAGATTCTCACAAGCAAACTGGAGCAGAGAAAATGTGTTTAATGATAGCATCATGCCGACAACACGCTTGCTGCAGAAAACATTTGCATTATGTGTTTACTGTTTGCAGAGCATCTGGAAGACATCAAATGAAAAGGAAGATGTATTTCTTTTTCTGAGTACTTATTCTCCACCAAAAATAAAACACAACTCCATAGGAAAGCAGTTAAGATGAGGAAGGCTGGATGTAACTTTGCTTTTTCTTCCTGATTCCTTTCTACATTTTCCACTTTTTTCCATACTACTCCATTTCTGTACCCTGCTTTTTTAATCCCTGTTATTCTCCTGCTTTAGAAAAAATATAACTAAAGGAATAAAAAAGCAGATGCACTCAGATCTTATTCCCATAGTTCCAGCAATTTATAAATTTTGAGTATGAATAGAGATTGAAACTAATCAACAGATGGCTGGAAACATGAATATTAATGAATTCTGAATCACTGTATTACTCTGCCAGGTATTGCTTGGATGTAAAGAATATACATGTGGTTTAATCATCACTTTTGGAAAAGAAAGCTAGCAGTCTCTTTAGCTGTCCCATGTCTAACGAAGTGGACATTTTGGACAGTGAACTGTGGTACATGCATATACCCTTCGAAAAGGGAAAAAGAACTAAAACCTGACAAATACCTTCATGAATTTCTAATGTCATCTGCTTGAAAAGCAACCATCCCAAAACTTCATTTTGGTGAGAGGCAGGGATAAAATACCTTAGGTATTACTATAAACTGTTAACTTAGATTTGCAACTCCAAAACCCAAAAGAAATTGAAGGCACTCACAACAATGAACCAGTAAAGAAATGTGAAATTAAGTCTAAGTAGTTATTTACCCTTAGGCAGACATTAACATCTAGCAGAATCCGGTTTATATAAGTAATAAGCTGCTGCCACCTTCTGAAAAAAGCTCAGCACAACTACAAATGCCACCCATCCTCACAAGGCAAAAATAAAGACATGCACATTCTAAGCCAAGAAAATTAGGCAACAGGACAAGTTCTGCTGCAGCATCAATACGAAAAAATCTGCTGCACTTAGACATTCTTGCTCAAGAAGCAAATCTGAGGGTGGCATCAACACTTCATGCACAAATGTAAAAATGTCATCCTTATCCCAATCCCAGAAAATGTTTTGACATCCTACTAAACATCAAACTGGTATAAGTGACACTGAAGCAAGACAACAGGACAGTGACCTCTTTTCAGACATACCCTTCTTTACCTCTTAAATGCTCACTTTCTTGAAAAAGGGTCTGTTCTCCTTGGAGACACCTTCCAATCATGATTTTCTCATTATAAAGTGACAGAAAGTAAACATTTTTCTAGGTGTTTTCTGCAAGAACATGCTGCTTCAGTGTCACCACCACTGACAACCAGGTCCCACATTTCTTGTAGAACAGGATACAACACGGGTGCTGTTATGAGGGACTCTCTAGGCCCTGTAAATGGGCCCCCACTAACCAACACCAGATGTGTGCTGATCGAGAAATAGGAGCTTCTGCTCAAACAGAGTAGTTCCAAATCTTTGGTGACTCTGGGAAGCCACGACCTGGTGCATTTGTTTCCTCTGTAAGCTCTATTTTCATTTACTTTCTGGAAGCAAAAGTAGTATCAGAGAGTACAAACAGCAGAGCACCAGCAAACCACTGTCACTTCTAGCAAATCACTGTGTAACAGGCAGCATCTCTGTATGAATAAACTGATCACCTCTCCAAAATATTCCTAAAAAGTAAAATAGTGGCATTTTAACCTGATTTTCAAATCACAAGAGGATTATATAATTTTTCTGTCTAGTTGCTCCATCTTCCTATAACCTTTAAATGTATTGATCAGTGTCAACTAAAATTGATCAATCAGAAACTGAAAGTCTCAAAAATATAATTTCTAAAAGTATAGAAAATCCATAGAGCACATAGCCAAAGAAAATCAATTTTCAACAGCTGTACTGCTATTGAATCACTGAACCTTCAATCACTGAACCAGAGTCTCATGCTTTGGGAGAGGAGGAGTAGAAATCATAATCCAAACTGTAAACTGCATGTGAATTTTCTGGGCAACATCCAAGGGTCCACAATGGCAGAATAATAAAGTGCTTTTGTTTTGGAGGCAATTCTGAGTTATGCTGAGAACATGGCCTGAAATCAGCCAAAAATACGAAGGAGTACAAGGATGTCTTTAAGCCATTTCTTATATAACTTTTTTGCCCCACCTACTCAAAGCATTCCGCCATAACAATAATTTTTTGATGCAGCTATTAAGACTTTTCCAGCAACTGGATAAATGTATGAGTGTGTGTTTAAAGATGCTTGTAAGAATTAAACTAAAACAGAGCTACCTCTTGGCCCCTTTTAACAACCCTTCATATGCAGCACGAGGTCCATCATCACCTCAATACATTTACTGGCAAGCTTATATTTCTCAGTGCTGGTAGACAGGTCTCAATGAGCCATTCCAGCACTGTGAGGTTTCCTATATCTGATGAAAAATAACAAAGTGGCCATTTTGGAGGATTGCTGATTTTCATTTTAATACTTTTATTAATTTGTGTCACAGAATCAGCCCTCATTTCATAATGAAACAGAAATTGTGACAGATGTAAAACTGATTAATTTTATCAGGCACATTTCTCTGAAACTCATTTAGCAAATACTTCAAAAACTTGCACGAAGAGTTCTTCACAACTTTCTTGTGTGGTTAAGATCCCATTTGGGATTTTTTGCTCAAACTGAAGAGGTCAAAGCTCTGTGTGTTACATTTCTCTCTAAATTTCTGAGCAGAAATGCTACACCTGGGATGGAGCCCCTGACCTGCGGTAACCAAACTCA
>VYZS01064403.1:15812-26246 GCA_013400695.1 Neodrepanis coruscans
TTTGTGAATCTTTTCTGCTTGAATTTCCATTTGCAAACTGAAAACAGATTGTTAATTAAGCAAAATTTTCTGAGCACCTGGGTCATCAACACAATGATAGTAATTAAATTCTAGCTGCAGTTTCTATACACATAATAATGGAGTGATTTACCATTTTCATCTTTCCAAATTAATTGAATAAATATACACAGCATAACTTTCTTGATGCATCCACTCTTCAGTCCAAGCAAGTTCTAATGGGCTGAAATTATCACATCTACCTTTAAAACTTGAATGGATTACAAATGGATCAGATCATCACAGTAGTTCTGAGGCATTTTCTTTCGTATAAACTACATGTAAGTATTAATTTAAAATAAAACCAACTGCTTTTTTTTTTATTACTTTAGAGGGTAAATCATCCCTGGATGAAAAACTTCCATATGTGATTCAAGTTGTTGTAATCTTCCCAAATCTGATAGGGGCCGAAAGTGGTAAAAAAAACAGAGAATAGAATATATATGCTCCTATTAAACTGAGTGAGCTTAATTTTCAGATCTAGAGATGAAAGATAAAAAATTGCTTTAGTAGGTGAGCTCACCATTTTAGGAAGGATAGATTGTTACGTATAATAAAATTCTCTACATCTCTGACCTATAGGAAGAATGAGAGTGGATATAGATCAACTTGAGGGACCAGATCAGAGCACACTACAGCACTCCTGCCACCACTTTTCAGGGAGAGGGGCAGGATATACTGCAAGCTGCAACTTTATAAAACAGGGGACATCATTTCAATCCAAGAATCTAAAGATATAAATAGACAAGAACGTTGTCAAAGACTTGAAGCATTTTTCAGTTTTTCATATCTTGGCATAGCTGCTCATTCAGGACCACAGTCCAGGTTGTTTGTAGAAAATCTGAATTTCTTGGTGGTCCTCCAGTTAATTGTGCTGGGACCAAGGCAACTTACATCTTGGCTGAATCATTTTTAGGCAGGTCACTGTTGTGGAAGGACAATGTTGCTTCTAACTGATGTGAAGAGAAAGAATAGAGTGTTGAGAGAAAAGCTTTCTCAACTGACGTGCACAAACAGCTTAAAACTTAAGGATCTTAGATAATTGATTAGATAATTAGATAATTGACCTAATATTGATGTTTGGATTCAGAACAAATTCATTAGAATTGAATGAAGGAAGCCCATTTCACATCTCTTCTTCATCTTATCCCAAAAACAAATGTGTGTGTTCATGTACATAACCATACATGGCCATGGACACAGGACAGGATGGTCTACCACAGGTGAGCCCATTTATATTAAATAGAAGCAGCACCTGCAGGCACAGAATGCAGTGCTAATGTATGGTTTAGCCCTTCCTGTCTGCTGACAAATTCCCTCTATCAGATAATCACCCTTCAAAGCAGAGCCTGCTTGTCTTTCACGCTTTTGTTCATGCAGCCTGCTCATCTGTAGGCAGCTGCCACAAGGGAACACATGTCAGGTGTATGTTTTGAGTGTTACTTCTATAGTCACGCCCTATAGCCATACCCCTATAGCAAAGGCATGTGCCAGCACAGGATTTGTAGCACACATCAGGGGGAAGCAGCTGCATGCATGGATTTTGTCGTATAGTTATAAGTTGTGTAGACTAAAGTTATGGAGGCAGACTTGAAGGGACACATCTCCAACAATGATACAATGTAAGTACAAAAGACACATCATTGGATGGATATTGATGATGTTGTTTCAGTAATGACATCATCCATAGACTCCTAGTGTCTTTGCTTTGCTTCTCTATAGTGATCACAACATAAATTGCTTGTCTTGTTTGACTTCCTTGTTCACCAAAGTTGAGCAGATTGTCGCCGTTTTCAACGCTTCTACCAGACAAAAAGCTTGGGACCATTTCTCGAAAGCCCAGCGAAAGAACATAGACATTTGGCGAAAGCATTCTGAGGTTGGTGATTTTATTTTTATTTTCTATCCATCAACTCACAGCTGGATTGACACAGAACGGGTGTGATTGTAGCTGGACATAGTTTATTCAGCAATATTTACAGCTATCATTGTAGCTGTTAATCAACTGGCTGTTTACAGTCTCATCTATAGTATGAATTGTTCCCATTGCTCTCATTATGGTAATAGTCATTAAATAATATTAAGACAGAAAGCAATATGGTTTTATTTTTCATGCAAAATTTGGGAAGTCATTGGAAGATTATGTTTGCTATCCAAAATAATGAACTCAAGTAGTGACATTAGAAACAGTATTTTCAATTGAGAATAGAAATACGAATTATTCCTGAGAAAATATTTTTTTAGGATCTGTTTTTAAAAGAAGTATTTTATAACACAGATTTTTTTTTTCACTGTGCCAATCATATGGTCATTATAAGATGACTCTCAGTGAAAATAAAATAGAAAATTTCTTTTCCTAAATAATGACTTAAGCATATTAAGTCCAGAATTATGACATATTCCTTCATATTTGTTTTATGTTTATATTTGAAGAAGTATATACATCACTTATATTGATTCTAAGTATTATGCTTGCAAAGAAACCAGTATAAATGTAATCCTACTACCAGTGCCTACCTACTAGAATGCATGTGTCATAAGCATAAGCAGAGGAAATGAGATTCCAACTCCCCTTACTGCAAGAGCCAGTAAAGGAAGTTCTAGACCTCATCCTGTGTTTTGGTCATCCAGCTTTCGTTTTTAATTCAGTATATACGCTATGAGCCTGTATTTTAAAAAGTAAGTACCTCTGTCTTTGTTTTCTTTCTTTCTTCTTCCTTTTTTTTTTTTTTAATGTGAGCAATTTACATACACATGGTTTACTTTCATGTAGTACAGATTTTACTATCACAGTCCTCTAAGTGATTTTTCTCTGTCTCAGAATAAAAACTTTAGAAGGTAAGGTGCACTTATTTAATTATTTTGTAGTACACTTGTAAAATAAGTGTTGTACACTTAGTTTGAGAAACACTAAAGTGCTGTGATATAAATCATTTGGATAACGTTTTAAGTGTCCATTAACTAATGCTAAATTACAGTTGAATACCAATGGCACTAAATGTAGCATCCACATGAATACCAAATGAATACTTTATTAGCAGTGCTATTATAGTGAATACCAAATGACTTCAATAATGGGACACTTAAAATAAAATGTTAGCATAATTTATTGGTACAAACTGTATATTGCATTTTGTTCACAAATATTTCATATATATATAGTGGATAAAGCCGTTGTTCAGTTGAAAGGTGGGGAGTTGGGGTTTGATGTTTGTCTTTTAGAAAAGTATGAAAATATGATTTGCTAGTACATTAATTATATTAAGACCATCCCTTCTTAAAATAACTTTATGTAAAGGGATATGGTGTGTAATTCATTTGCTGGTTTCTAAATATTTAATAAACTGAAATGTCTAAGAGTTGGACTTTACAGAAATATTAATCCAGACTCATTTTTTCAAACATTATTGCCTTGTTGTTTTTTCTAAGTAGAGGACAACTCAAACAATTCAAAACCTTTAGAAGGCTCTCGTTAAACCAATATATTTTGGACATAACTGTTTTTCAGATATGAAATATGGTGGAAATATACCAAATGGTATCCTCAATTTATATCATATTTTCTAACCTTGATATAATTTTCTGATTTGT
Source organism: Neodrepanis coruscans (assembly GCA_013400695.1). Taxonomy (NCBI): domain Eukaryota; kingdom Metazoa; phylum Chordata; class Aves; order Passeriformes; family Philepittidae; genus Neodrepanis; species Neodrepanis coruscans. The sequence continues at coordinate 19,461 of VYZS01064403.1, forward strand.
TTAATTACTTGATCATCTTCCCTTTTTTGCTGATTTTAGGAAACCTTTGCTAGAAACTCAAACCCAAAGCAAACACTCATACACACAGACATTCTCCATGGCAAATTATTGACTCTGCTGATAATAGAGACATTGATGCATCAAGGACATTTGTGAAATATATTTGAGAAAATAAATATAAGCGGATGTCTGCTCATGTATGCAGTAATACTTCCCCAGGAAAAGGTACAGATGGCCTTTTCCAATAAGAAATTCAGAAATGGCCTGCCAATTTCTTCCAAAGGTGCTTCTGATTTCTTCAGACACTGGTTGACAATTTACCTTTTTTAATCACATTTTCTAAAATTTGAAATTATTCTCCTGTAAAATGCCCATTAATTAGCTTCCTTGCGTTTGCTGGCATTAATGGGCACACATAGATTTTTCAGAATATTTGAGATCTGCCAATGAACTAAGGGGACAGCTCAAGAGGAACGCCTTCCCTTTTTTCATGCAGTCCCTCTCTGACAGCTTACTGTTAATTGCACAGAGCAGTTGTCGGAGTCCTCAATGCTGTCTCCTCCTTCCACACTACTCTTCCTTGTTTCAAAGATTTCAAACCACCTCTTTGGGAATTAAGCTCTTTGTTGGTAGAAAAATTAGCTATCTGCGAATGGACAAAGCCTACACTAATCACAGTGCAGCATCCCCATGTTACACCTGACAGGATTATTAGGACAAAATAGAGTCCTCTCAATCTTCTCAGTGCTGCCATTAAAAAGCCAGTTGCTGCACCCGCTCCAGCTTTTCTAGCCAGAACAAAGACTGTCTAGACTCTTACAAAGCCTGTGTGCCTAGTGATCATTTTCCTAGCAATATGTGCAGGGACTGCCTGCCCTGCCTGCCTGTGCAGTGGTCACCCGGAGACCGAGCTGTCCATGCTGGCACTCATTTTGGATCAAGATGCAAAGATGCAAAGATTTTCAGTACAGTGTTATGGGGAAGAGTCTTTTAAATACAAGCCAATCTGGGCATAGGGAGAGAGGGTAAGATTTCTTTGGTCAGCAGTAGGTATCTACAATATAGAGTGCTCCATCTGTACTGGCTCCTTTCAGATCCCTTTGCCATCAGCAACGAGAATGAGGCAGTTTTAAGGTGTAGTCAATATGACTTTGTTTAATGGAGACACTTGTATTTGGCCAAATGAATCATACCCAAAGTTGCAAAGGGAAGCAAGAATTAGCTATACTTTAAGCAGGCTGGCAATCTCTTTATCAGTGTGCTTTATACACCATTTTAAGTATTATCCCTGCTGTTAAAGCATTCTCCTATGTTTAGCAGACCTAAAGATTACTTGACAAAGAGAGTTTTCACAGGGAGAATTCTCTGTGCCTCTGTTGTTATAAATATTCATACTTAAATAAATATGATTAAAAATGAAAAATAATGTATAATTAAAATGGGGCAGTATTTAAACAGATACTAAATAATACATAATGAGTTTATGTAAGTTAATACTGACAAAAGGTAATTTTTTGTTTTAGGAGCTCCGAAATGCGCACAGTGAACAGCTCATGGGAATCCGCCGGGAAGAGGAGATGGAAATGTCTGATGATGACAGTGGTGACAATCCCAGTAAAAAGCTGAGAGTAGATGATTCAGGTAAAGTCAAATCCTTCTATAATCTCAAGTATATACAAGTGTCATTTTATTAAAAGCAAACCACAGCTTACACATGAAAAGTGGTGTGTTAATATCTCATTATGTAAGACACTGTCTTATTTTAAATCCTCATAAATTAGTTATTTGAATGATGCAGGCTGTCTCTAGAAGGTGTCTGTCACCTACTATGTTTTATAATGATGAAAATTCTCCAGTTCATCCTGACCAACCTGATCTCCTTTTATGACCCCGTGACCCACCTGTTAGATGAGGGGAAGGCTATAGATATAGTCTACCTGGACTCCAGCAGAGCCTTTGACACCATCCTACACAGCATACTCCTGGAAAAGCAGGCAGCCCAAGGCTTGGACGGATGCCCTCTGTGCTGTGTTAAGAACTGGCTGTATGGCTGGGCCCAGAGAGTGGTGGTGATTGGTGCTGCATCTGGTTGGTGGCCAGTCACTAGTGGTGTCTTCCAGGGATCAGTGTTGGGCCCTGTCCTGTTTAATATATTTACTGATGTCTGGATGAGGGGATTAAGCCCACCATTAGCAAGTTTGCAGGTGACACTCAAGTTGGGAGCAAGTGTTGGTCTGTTAAAGGGTAGGAGGGCTCTGCAGAGGGACCTGGACAGATTGAATACATGGGCTTAATCAAATAATATGAGATTTAACAAGTTCAAGTGCCGGGTCCTACACTTTAGCCAAAGCATCCCCCTGCAGCACTACAGGCTAGGGACAGAGTGGCTGGAGAGCATCCAGGGAGAAAGGAACCTGGAGGTACGCAGCCAGAGATGGGCAACGAGGCTGGTGAAGGATCTAGAACACAAGCCCTATGACTAGCGGCTGAGGGAGCTAGGATTGTTTGGCCTGCCTCAGGGAAGACCTTATCGTTCTCTAGAACTATTAACAGAAAGGAGGTTGTAGCCAGGTGGGGGTATGTCTCTTCTCCCAGGCATCCAGTGACAGAATGAGAGGACTCAGTCTTAAGCTGCACCAGGAGAAGTTTAGGCTAGACATTAGGAAAAAATTCTTCACAGAAAGAGTGATTGGGCATAGGAATGGGCTGCCCAAGGAGGTGGTGGAGTCACTGTCACTGGAGGCATTTAAGAAAAGACTGGATGTGGCCCTTAGTGCCATGGTTTAGTTAATAAGGTGGTGTTAGGTCATAGATTGGACTTGATGACCTCAAAGGTCTTTTCCAACCTAGTTAATTCTTTAATTCTGTGATTCTGCAGTCTTGTATGACAGTATTTCATTCCGTGGTTGTAATAATGTCTTATGCTTTGATGAGTATTCTCATAATCTCTGATCTCCATCCCAAACACACCATACCATTATAACTGTGGTTTTTTTGGTTACATAGTGCACTTCTAAGGGTACCTATTTCACAGCATGGTACTGCATTCTGCATGATGGGTATCGTGAATGAAAGAACAAGGATGCATGTAATGTGAATAGAGAAAAGCAACTATTTCAGTCATCAACAGATACATTACTATCCAGGGTGGACTCCAAGGGGGCTCAGAAGTTGCCTGAGTTACTAACTGGTTACATGATCTGGATGGATGCTTTCTTCTATTTCTTGGCTTTGGCTAATAAATTTGTGACTAGCTAACAAGGGTTTGCTTGTTTAGACACTTGTCTACAGAAAGAAAATTTGCATAACTTGAAGCCAAAATGTGACTGGAAACTGCCTGCCAGCAGTCAGCTTTAAGGAAGATAAAGAAGGAAGGAGTAATATGAAAAGAAACTGAAAGTCTCCATTAGGGTAATTCTGATCTAGTCCTTTGCATGCAGGCACCATATTAAGAAAGGAAAGAATTTCATCCATTATATAGTTTCAATGCCAGTGAGAAAGTACGGATTCAAGCTTATAGAGAGAAAAACTCTTTGTCTCGTCCTGTGACAAGATGCTGTGTAAGGTCAAATGACTCCAGAAATAAAGACTAAAGGAAGGAGTATCATTCTAGCAAAGAATTTTTACTATGACATCTCTCTTGAGGGAAGATTCAGTATTTTTTTCCAGGAAGAAAAGTGCAACAATAAAACCTCAATTTTTGCCTTAATTTTTGCTGGGCTAATTGTGTGGACTTGAATTTTCCAGACAACATTAGTGAAGTTTTTGGAGCTGAGACAGTATGTCACTGCAGACAAGGAACTGCTAGCAATCAGCCATTTTTATGACTATCTAGTCTTTTTACCTTAACTGTGTCCAGTCTTATGGAGGAAAGTCATTGAAATTAACAACAGGAAGGTAGAGCCAGAAATACATAGAGGCTGCAGGCCAGAAGAGGTTCTATTTTGTTTTGAATGTTTTGAATTGTCACACTCGTCAGTACAGCCAGTATTAACATATGCATGCTTAAGGCTATGCTGGTCATTCTTTTTGTAGCACCACAAATTGGAAAGTGTGTTTGTTTGTTTTTTTTTGATAGAAAAGGACATTTCTATCAAATGTTTTGATATCTGAGATTTTGACAGCATTCCATCCAAAATAATTTCATTTTATTTATACTGTTACAATATGGGCACTTGAGTCCCCTTAGTGATAACAGTAGCAAAACCAGTACTATGTTGCATTCTAAATCAAAATTTAGCAATATGAATCCATTTGAGTACTTGTCCATCATTATTCACTGTACCATGCATCATTTTGATCTCAGTGGAGTTGATCCATCCTGCTGCATACATAGTCATCCAGTTCTAGAATTGATGTTACAGCTTTCTTCTTTGCACACTACACTCTCAATATAATCAAGTGCATTTGATTCTTCAATCAATGACAATAGAGGGGACTTGGAGTTAAACTCAAAGAATTATTGGTGTCGTGGTTTTACCACAAATTTAGCAATTTTGGACAAGAGATTCCGAGAGAAGCCACAAACACACCCCAAAATGAAGAAAACACACAAATATCACAGTTTATTTTGCGCACACACAAAACCCGACAAATAAAGTGCAAACAAACAAACAAATTGAGTTTCCCAGGGCCCGTGTTGGGATGAGGACACTCTGAAAATCGTGCTGGTCTCTCTCTCTGGGCCCGCCGGAGAGACGCCGGGGTAATCAGAGGAAGCACGTGGCCGGTCTGAGGACCCCCCAGCAGCGCAAGCTTCCGCCCGGCTTTGACTGAAGGAAAGACACTCAAGAGAAATTAGAAACCAAGTACGCCCCCCTCCCTCCCCAGCCCAGGGAGAGATTTAGTGCTGATGAAGAAGATGTGGTCTTTGGTCCCCGGGCAGTAACCGCCGATAATAGCCCGACCACTTGCCCCCGGGGGGGGAAGAAAAAAAAAAAGCCACAACGGGAAAAAAGAAACGAAAGGGAAGAAACAACCCCCCTCCCCGAGGAAAGAAAATTCCGCCTCCCCGAAATCCACAAGGAAGAATGCAATTCCAAGAAAAAGGAAGTCCACCCCTCTGAAAGAGAGAGAAAAAAGAAAGAAAGAAAGAAAAGCCTGATCACAAAAAAAAAAATGTGATCAAAAGAACGGCTCCCCCCGCAGGCAATGCCCACCAGACTGCCGCAGTGGAAATCGCTTACCCGACCTCCACGCGGCCGTTAGTCCTGGCAACGACGAGAAGCGATGTTACCACTGCAACGTCCAAAGCCGAAGAGGACAAAATGGCAGCCGTGCGGCCCTTTTATAGGGAGGTCCCGNGCGCCCACCGTCTGTGGCTGGACCGCACCACCACTTCCCCTGCTGCCGGGGGAAAAACCAGCCCTCGCCGCCGGCCCGCCGCTGCCGCGCTGCACCGAGGTGCTTGTGCTGCTGTGGCGCTGCCTCTGCCGCCGGGCTCTGGGCGTGCCCTTGCTCGAGGCCCAGGGCTTCCCTCAGCCACCCGGCGCCACGCCCGAGAGGAGAGACGCGGCCGGGGAGCGAGAGTGACCACCAGGGCCACTGGCGCAGGGCGAAGCCGCTGCACCGAGGTTTGACCATTTTTACTTTCGGTTTTAACTCCACGACAATTGGTTATAAAACAATGTTAAATGAAAATAAACTAAGAGATAAGGACTTTTTTTTTTACTATTATTTTTTACTAGTGATTCCTCCTTCCTTGTTTTGGCACTTTTTAAAAATAACTATTTGTGTTAGCCACCTTCTCTTTTTCTCTTTTTTTCTTTCTTTTTGAGTATGTCATTCCAGAATCACCACTTTCTCTCACTGGAGTGGCTGTTTGTATTCACAGTAACCTCTCTTCTACAAAGAATGTCTTTAAAACAGTCTTCTATCACAAAGAAATAATACTGCACAGTATTACTGTTTTAAAGCAATAAAAGAAAACATTGAAACATTGGCACTTTAATTTTAACCCCTTCTCTTAAAATGTTTGTCTAAATACTTAACCATGGGAAGAGCATGGCTTGAATAATACAAAGAAAGTATTGTATTTTTTGTATTTTGTATTGCCTTTTCAGTTCAAGGACAGCATGTGCACATAAAGGTTTAAAAATCTGAATCCAAAAGTGGCTGAAGCAATGAGACATGATGAATTGATTTAGATGGTTCCAGAGCTCTGTACTGCCTGTTCTGCCATTCCAACAATTTTCTTGAGGACATTATTTTTCAGCCTGCCCTTCTTGACAGTGAGAACAGGACTTCAGGGAAGTTATCATCCCCAAAGCTATAATAAGTGACAGAGATTCCTCCAGGCTTCAACACCCGTGTCAGGTCTTTTTTCCACAGTTCCCTTGGTCAAGTCACTCCAGTACAAGAAAGCTTAATCAAATTCAGCAAGTTAGAACGGGTTCTAAGACCTCATTCTGTCTCGGTAAAATGTTTCAAGAGTCTCCCAGCATAATTTCTTCTGAGTGTGTCACATCTTCTCACAGCTAGACTGGTTAGAATCAATCCTCTCTTCTAGGATATCTGAAGAGAAACCTATTCATCACCCTGAGAAAAAGAGAGTGGATTCAAGCCCCAGCATTTGAAAACACAACATATCTAAGCCCCAAGGCTGTGAAAAAGTATTTCAGCGCCTGAATACTTATCCAGAGTTGCTGGACTTTGTGTTTCAGGGTGTTGTGGTTTAACCCAGCTGGAAACTAAGTATGACTCAGGTGCTCACTCCATCTCCCAGCCCAGTGGAATGGGGATAAGAATCAGAAAGAAGTAATAACTTGTGGGTTGAGATAAGAACAG
>VYZS01064408.1:5996-19199 GCA_013400695.1 Neodrepanis coruscans
ATGATTTAATTCTTCACTGGCTGGCCACATCCTGGTTCTTGGCTCTGTTAATGAACTCAAGCTGCTATTGCTTTTTAAGCCACAAAGGTTGAGGAAAAACTGGATGAAAACCATTGTTTTCACAGCAAAGGAGAAAAACTCAAGATGGCAATACCACTGCTGGGACAGACAGTCCCAGCCAGGAGTGTATGCTGGAGACAGCTCTGTGGAGATACATTTATGAAGGGGCAAAATCCTGCTTAAGTGCCAGCAGCCAGGTCAGAAGAGGAGGAGGAGGACCTCCAGCTGCTAGAGCTGGCATTTCCCCTCAGCCCATGGGGAGACACTGAGCCCTGTGGTGTGGTGACCTTGTCCATCTGCCATGTGACCACCCAGCCTTGTTCTGCCTTCTTAACAGGGCAAGGGGAGAAAATAAGGTTAAAAACACACCAGTCCCTTTTTCCTAGGCTCAGGGAGAACAGGGCTGTGAGCACTTCACTGCAGCTCTTCCTCCTGCCCCTTACTTCCCAGCTCTTCCTGTGGTCTAGTGTGGCTCCTTCAACAGGCTGCAGTTCCTCAAGTGCTGCTCTAGTGCAGGTTCATTGCAATGATCTTACTTTTGGAGCCAGACTTATTGTGCACCCTGTAGCTAAAGGATGTCTCCCTTTAGGTCAAGTAGCTTCTCATTTTGGAGGCTGAAGCCAGCTGCTAGATTTGTTGTTGAGCTTGGCATTACCACTGGGCCATTGCAATCCTCGTTATCTACATCCCTGTGGCATTAAGAGCAAACAAAATAAACTGGAATGTTTCAAGTCTTGTGTTTGAAGTAGTTTAATTTTTACCCTACATTTAGATATTAAAATGCTTTGGTATTATTTTTAATGACAGTTTCTTCCCAGAGTTTCAGCACTTGTCTTTTATCTCCCTTGCTCTCATTTTCACCTGTCTTTTGCGCAGCCCTTCCACTCATCAGAGCTCTAATGAGATTTATGGGTGAGGTTGGTTAGCAGAGAATGATGTAAGTGTTACGGGGTCATTTGTGAGTGGATGAATAGTTTTGACTTCAGATTTCTTAAGCAGCTATTTTGAATTTCAAATTCAAAGAAGAGGAAGAATTTAAAAAAAAAACGTAGAGAAGCTGCAGGAACAGAACACCTGCCTGATCCCTTAGATGGATCTGCCCATGTGCTAATTAGCCTGACTCAACCAGAGGTTGGTGTTTCTGCCTGCTCTGTTCTGGATTAGTATATTAGATTATAATAATACAGGTGATACTCAAAAAAGTAGAACAGTAGAAGGAAATTGTATATTTATCTGTTACTAGTGCCTTAGGTATTTTTTTATTCCCAGGTAGCTAATGTGGAAGTAGCTTTTTTTTTTTTTTTTCTCCAGAAGACTCTGGGTGGCACAAGACTACTGAGATCCTGTAACTGCTTAATAATCTCATTCAGCCTGCAGTACTTCCTTTCAGCTGAATTTGCAGCATAAGGTTGAAAACTAGTTTGTTAATATTTCAGTCAGAAGAAAGTGTAGCTCTTGAGTCATTTCAGTCCCTGGAGAATGACCTACCAAGGAGGACTCCTGACTGATGAGGTGATTATTTTTTCCCCTTTGTTGAAGGAACATTTCCTCTGTTTAATATGGTGCAGTTTCAGTTTGCACCTGAGAGATCATGAGAAATTAGTTAGTGTCTCAGCAAAGACAGGGAGTCATGAGCCCTTCATGGTTAGGTGAGGTAGGTTTTGGAGACATCAGAGGCACAGCAGTCCTCTTGCAGTATCATCTTCCCTGTGGTGGATTTTGTGGGTTCTTCTACTGCTGCAGAGAAGCATTTGCCATTTGTTTTTTGTCTCTTCCCTCAGACACTGCCAGTTGCTCTTGACAACAGAGATTCAGTTTCAGAGCCAGGCGATGGGCACTGTCTTCCAGATGTGATGGCTGGCAGCTCAGGATTGCAGACTTTGCTCTGGTGCTTAAGATTGATTTCACTGACACTTTCAATGGGCAGGACATTTTCCAACTTATTAGAAAAGAGAACAGGTAGTACTTGTCAGACAGTAAGATGTTTCAGGCACCTGTGCATTGACCTCTCCAAACTGTTTTTCTTTAGATATCTTAACACTAGGTCTGGCTCTTCCATGTAATTCTGGATGCACAATGAATGTTATTCTTGTTGTGGCTGTTTATGTATTGTTCAAATTTTTGGTTTGAATTGATGTTCCATTTTACCCCTAAGTCCTTTCTTTTGTATTTAGTTACATGTTTTTGTGCTCGATTCCTTCTAAATCATACTTGCTGCTGCTTGAGGGGTAAGTCATCTAGATGGTAAGGCTCAGTTTCTTTTTCTGTAATTTCTTTTAAAAGATGATGAAATTGAAGCAAATGCAGAAAAACTTTTGCCTTTTCATCTGCTGTGTGTGCAGCTGTGTCTTGAAGAACTAGGTTCTGCTAATGTGTCCATTGCTGCCTCTCAGGGTGAATAATGATGGGGGTGTATAGCTGAAGGCAACAGTGCAAACTCTTCATATTTGGTTGTGCTCATCAAATTGTGTTATTCCTCCTCTATTTTTTTGCATTTTGCTGACAGCTCTTGGTAAAGATGATGTCAGTAGGAAGTAAAGGTGCAAACGCTGCATATCTTTACAATTATGTAGATTGAAAGGCAGTGCTGTTTATTTATGAACAAGTAATGTTGTTCCTCTTTTATTTTGAGATTTTAACAAATCATCCAAGTAGTAGAGGCTTTTTATAAACCAGCTTGTGCTGTTATTGACGTGAAAAAGTGGATTACAACTGTGAACCATCAACAATTGTAGTTATTTTTGACAATGTGAAAGAAAAATATTTTCTGGTGTTGCATTACAAGATACAGCGATTAGGAGTAATGGCACTGCCATAATTTCATGCATGTTACCTGTGGTTATAAATACAAAAGTATCTCTGGCGTGGAAGTGCTCTGTGGGCACAATGAATGAATGGTAGTATGCTGGGAATCTCTGCCAGGGTCCCTTTCCTGTACTGACCACTATCTAGGATTGGGAAGACAGTGAATTTGGCTGATCTTCCTCTATGTTACTGCTATGGAAATTCCTAAGGGGTCATGTGTGCCATCACGGGGAGGTCTGGCAAAAAGACTTGGACCTTTCCCTGTCCATAGATATGTTTTGATTTTTGCTTCCTGAAGCTCTGCCTTTGCAGTGTTGGAGATGCCTCTTCAACCCTCCACATAACCCAGGAGGAGCTGCTGGCTTAGAGAAAATTGAATACAGTCTGTGTTTACCTAAATGTGGGGACCTCCATCAAGATACACACTGCAGAGAGGGGCTTGTTGTTGAGAGGAGAAGCCCAAGGGAGATGGATGCAGCAGGCAGCTGAGAGATTGAGGAGCTGCTGGGGCAGGAGGACCCACAGCTTTCCCAGGGTGGCAGGAAGAATAACATCCATAGTCTCTGCACCAAAACTTGGTGGCTGTGCCTGTGCTTGTGGGGTTCTTCTATTTCTATTCCCTCTATATCACTGAAAATGTGGGAAGTTAAAGATCCATTAGCTGATTCTGTAGTACAGCCAGGCTTTTGCCGTTCTTTGCTGAGTCTTACACCAGGGAGGAGAAAATGCAGCCTGAATTGGGTAAATATCACTTTAATAACAGTGTAATAACAAATAACACTATAATTTTATATCTACGATTTATGTTTCTTGTATTTTTTAGAACTCTGGACCAAGGAAGTATAGTAATAACTGGTGTCAATTTAAATAAGGGAAGGACATAATCATAACCTTTGAAATAACTGGAACTTTTTATATACTTTGCAAATATATTCCCTGAAAGGTTATGCTAGTGTTTTAGCTAGATACAGACATTTTAGTGTCTTTCTCCCCATAATTTCTTCAGTGCTGTTTTCTTTTTATTAGTGTAATTATTGCAGGTTAGAGCTGCTATCATTTTCTCTTTTCATGGCTCTGTAGCATGCTATTATTTTCAGGAAGCAAAAAGTAGGTATCTTTTAATAGTGCCATTACTGTTCTTCAGCCTTTAAATTTCCTATAAAAAGCTAGTTAAGGGGTATGATCCTGGTGTTAAAATCACTCTCTGTGGAATGCAGTAAGATGATTTATGACATAAATATAAATCCTTAATAGGCAACCAAAATGGCAACCCTCAGAGATTTAGTAGCACCAATACTAAGCTTTTGATCACTTTAACAGCGTATTCCTAGAATTTTATGCAGTGAAGGAAAATTTATTTCCTTAGCAATGGATCTCTGGGCATCAGCTTGTCCATGTTTTGTTCTGTTGCCCTGAAATTTAGGTAATTTATTAACAGCATTGAGATGTAGGGATTACAGTCCTGGGGGTTTAGGATGTTGGTAACAGAAACATTTGGGGTTGGTACTGAAAAATCAGATTCATTTCGAAAGGTCTGAAGATTTCATGAACAAAATGGTTTGGTGTTTCTTGCCCACACCTTGGAATTTGTTGCTGCGAGTGGCACCAGTTGGTAATTTCAGTAGCTGGAGCTGTTGGAGCTGTGCTGGAGGTAACAAATCAGCCTAAAGGTTTAGGTCTGCGATTTTTGGTGCTTAAGGTTTCTGAGTTGTAGGTCATGTTTTTCCAACAGCCTTTAGTTGTTCTGCAGAGTCCCCCCATCCTGATGCCATAGTGTAGCTGCTCTTCTGCTGCAGCTCTTCATATCCCAGTCATATCCCAGGACAGCGTTTCCTGTATCCTTCCCCTCCTGTGCAGAAAGAGATGTGGCAAGTTAATTGCTTTCCCTACCAGGGAAGGGTCTGTTTATTTTAAGTTATTCAGGTTTGCTGAGCGTTGTCTGAGGCCCCATTTGGTTGAAGTCAGGCTGGGGGCAGGGGGCCCTTGGTAGCAGAGCAATTGCTCTGTGAGCAGCCACCTCTGTGTAATGGAGTCTGCACTGCATCGAGTTGGGTAATAATTAATCCCTGAAGTACCTTTCTCTGTGTTCTCTTTGGAGTTTCAATGTAGCAACATGGAGGTGATCTTTGGTCTGAGTCTGCTTCATCTCATTACTTTGAATGCAAAGAGGCAGTTTTTGTAGGTGTGTTAGTTCTACCTGCTGTGCTCTTTCCTTGTCCATCCACCTGGTCCTTTGCCATATGCAAGGCTGGACACACATCCCCACAGGGCAGGAATTTGGCAGCCACTAGGTGGGGGTTAAAAAAAACCCCACAAAGATATAGTTTCACAAAATGTTTGGTACAGTTTAACTTGGTAACATTACAGTATCAAATATTTCCAAATTTCATCGGAAGTTCACGTAACTTACCTCATTAGCTGTCAATATTTACTCAAACAGCTGAGAAACTACTTGCTCTCCAGGCTGCTGGAATATTAATTTTACTGCAGATATGTTCACTTTTGCTGTTTCCCTTTGGCATTTCGTTATTTGCTACCAGTGAACCCCTAACTTGCATAAGGTTTTGGCATCTTAGCTAAGGCTTAGTACTTAGATGAGTGTTAGTCTCTACCTAAGGTTACAGTCATGACTTTTTTAGCCATGACATTTTTTTAGCATTTGTAAGAAGTAAATGTTAGGAAAATAATTTCCTCCCTACACAGCTGTGTTCAGAAAGCTGCTAGTGAAAGCTATTGCTGCTAAAATAACACTGAATTTTTAAACAAGTGCTTCATCCTGTTATACACAATATGGTGTTCTTTTAAAGTTATGAAATAACGTGAAGATTTTTTCATCTTTTATTGCTTGCATACCATGAAACCATAGAGACATATGAGCTTGTCTGTCTGTGGCCATAGTCTTCAAGCTAATTGTTAAGATAATATAGCTGCAATGTAAAACCTGTAGCAGCTCTTTTCCTCTGAACTATTCAATATAAGGAAGCCTAATTGCTTTATATTTTAGTTTTCTGTCCCCTTTCAATTGCTGATGTTTGTTTCCCCAAGTCCATATGTCATATTCACAAAAGCACATCAGAATATTTTCAGTTTTCTTTTAAGAACATTGTTTTTATTACTGGATTTCTGGTATAAACAGTGCATTCATCACCAGAATATTCTTATATGCCAACTCAAGAAATTAAAAGCATCTGGGAAAGATCAGCTAAATATTCTGACCTGTCCCTTTCAATTACTCTGTAGTTTATGTTTTGCAGTATAACACAAGCCAGAATTGCATGTATTCAATGTCTAAATGTTTGTTTTACTCTGAAATGAGCAGGAGAGGAAAGTCTTTTTTTAAAGACCCACCATTTAACAGTCAAAGCCAGCTTTGTTGTTACTTCTTTATATGCTGGAAGTGCCTCAGGTAGGATCAGGAGCCTGCTGCTGTGCCCTGCAAGTCATGACCTCACAGAATCACATCTCTTTGGGACAGACACAGAGTGCAGAGGGAGGGCTGAGGTGTGGAGTTACCCTAAACTAACTGTCAGCTTGGGAGCAAAGTCGTGTTTTTTTCCAATTTCTATCTCTGCTGATGTGCCAGGGGTGAGTGTTGCATGTTGAGTGCAGTGCAGTGTCCAGGGGCTGATGTCACCAGGACTGGCTTGTGTGCCCCAAGCTCCTGGAGTGACTTCTCAGGAACAGGGGCCCCTGGAGGTCTCCTCATGCTCCCATGCCCATGGCAAGGTAGGAGGAAATACAGCCTTTAAAAATCCCTCTGAAAGAGTCCTTGCAAAAGTGGTGGCAAATGTGAAGGAAGTGTGGGTTTATTTGAAGCTTTCTCTGGAAAACATTAAGGTAATTCTTTTATGGCTGTGAGCAATTCTGACAGCCCAACATCAAGCAGGTAAGTCCCTCTGTTCCTTGTCCCAAATGTATGCATTTTAAGTGGGAATTTCACACTTTCAAACCCAAATCCCCAAACTTTATCAGGTTTCATGTGACACTGAAGTGGTGCTGTGCAAACAGAGCTGCGTGTCACTGTCATGCATTAATGACACCTCTCACTGTGTATGATGAGTTCAGACACAGTGCTCAGTGTGTCATTTAGCAACGCTCTGCAGGAAGGAACAATCCCCTGTATTTAAGGGGGGGATGTCCCAAAATCTCCCCTCTGCAGGGGAACCAAGAGGTGATGCTGAGAAGTAACAACTAGGCTTGGAACGTTAATAAATTTTGCTTTTCTTTCTGTGTAATGTTGAGCTGAGCCAGCAACATCTGTGTCAAATTTCCATCAAATATGTTTAATCCTTGTCAGTCTTGAGCCCTCCTGCATCACACATCTGTAACAGATACCAACATTTGAGCTGAACTGAGCCAGGTGAACAGCATGATCTGTGAGTGTACTGGATAAAGGAGACACTTTGTGCTTCTCATGCTCTGTGGCAGTGCTCGATCTAGATCTGATAAATTCTTTGCTCATCGTTGTGGGGCTGCCTGATATCCTGATCTTGGGAAGAGAGTGGCCAGTGTGGGGGCATTTGGGGGCAGCCTGCAAATGCAAAGGAGCTTGTATCTGTTTTCTGCTTCTTAGCACTGCAAACGAACATCAACAGCTCTTGATGCAGTGGCTGCTTTGCATAGTATTGCTCTTTCTCAGTGGTCTATGGTAGTTACTGGCGAGCACTCACTATTTATGCATCTAAAATACAGTGATTGTGAATTATGAGGTTAGTGGATGAGGGGAGAAGCCATGTGCATTCTCTGGTCTGTACATGGTACTGTCATGGTACACATCTCTGAGGGACAGGGAGCAGGTCCTTGTGATCAGACCACTCTGGTTCATGCTTTAAATCCCTGCCTGTATGTACAAATCCATTCTTTCCCTTTTTACCTATACCGATAGTTGAGGTCAGCTGGCTCCCGAGACACTTGCAACACACATCCTGAGCACCTTGCCTGTCCAGTTTTTCCACAATTTGCTAGATAGAAGGGCAGCTTTGAGAACTGGTCAGCCTTCCCTCTAGGTCCCTGTTCCGCATGTGCTTTGCATCAGAAAGTTGCATGTCAAAGCAGTTCAGATATAGGGAGAAACATGGTTCTCCACTGGTCCTACCCCATTGTCCAGCCTTCCTCCACCTGCTGCTGCCCTCACTGCCCACCAAGAAGCTGTTTCGTCTCACCCTTGTTAGAGTCTTTTGGCAGTTTTTTGCAATAACCTCTTAAAGTGTTCCTTTGTGATCTGGGTGATGTGATTTTAGGCATCCCCAAAGACCAGTGTGTTATTTGGATATAGGCAGTTTTGTTTAGATATTACCCCATGGTCGCTGTTAGTTCTTGTACTTCCTGGATATTTGCGCTTTGGCTGTTTGACTTGACTTCACAATATTGCTTGAAGATGTCAGTGAAGCTGTAGTGCTTTACTAATGCTTTCTTTTTAATGTTTGTGGGTTTTGTCCTTTGTGGAAGCTTTATGCGTTAAAACCTCTTTAAAATGAATATAATCAATCTATGACTGGAGCCAAGGACTTCATGGCAGCCATATAGATTCTGTCTGGACCCCTGTGGATTTCAGATCATTCTAGGCTTATAGGTTTACTCCTATTTACTGCAGAGACTTGCACCAAAAACATTTAATACCTGAGCAGAGCCTCAGGGATCTGTTCGCATTCAATACCAATTGATCCAGGTGGAAAGGAGCTGCAGATTTGATGCGAGTGCAACATGAAGGAGAAATTAAAATGCCTTCTGAAGTTTCCCCCAAATGCTAGTCTGGGATTTGGACTAGAGCTAAGCCTCATGCACTGCTTGAGATTTGCCTATGCACATCTCCTACCTGTCCCCTCCTGCTGGGGTTGTCTTACAGTTGTGATCCATGTGTGAAACCCCAGAGCAGAGGAGGGTGCTCTAGGAACGTGTGCTGTGCTGTGGCTCGTGTCCCACAGAGCTTTCCCTGTGGGAAGGAGGACCCTTAGGGGTTGTCTGTGATGGTTTGTGTAGCCACCTGTGCTGCTCAGAGCAGCCCTCCTTTCTCCTGGTGCCTGGGAGGATCAAAGGCCTTCAGTCCATAAGCAGGGGGTAATTATGGAAAGCGTTGTACTCCAGTGAGCTTGTATCTGGTAAGAATGTTAATCACGTCCTTGTACTTGGTATAAATATTTACATCTGAACTGTTTTAATTGGAAACTACTGTTGATTTTAAAAACATTCTACACAAGTGATGCAGCATCTTTGCATGCCTAATAGGGAGAGCTGGTTTCATGTGTGATTTAGGGTACTAAATAACATATTAAGTTATGCAGAGTAAAATGTAAATGTATGTTTCTTATTTATGTTTTTCAGGTAAGAAATTGCATTCCGTTAAGCAAGGCTGCCTGAGGGAGTTGACAGATGCTGGCTCTGTGCATTCATTTGTAAGCTACCAAATCATGCAAAGTATTCTAGCATTAATCCTGTTTGATATTTTGGCAGCTTTCTGAATTAAATTAATGCTTTTAAAATATCCAAACAAAACATTTCCTCAGAATTCTATTATTCTTTTCCTTTCCTTTGCAAAGCTGTTTACTAAATACCACCCAGATTTAAGAATAGTTTCTGGTCCTTTTGTAGACCTCCATGTTTTTCAGTGAATTTTGTATACAGGTTATGCCTAATTACACTAGACCTTTCTGATATCTCTCAGATAATCAGCTGCATGGATATTTCTTTAAATAAATGTCATAAAGGGCAATCTATAACTCTAGTTGTGTTATATATTTAAGTATTGTCAGTCAGTATTTCATCTCCACAATGATATATTCTCCCCCAGGCTCAAATCTTAATTTTACCTCCCCGTTTTTTTGTGGGTTTTTTTTGTTCTTTTTGGATCCCTCTCTACAGTAAGCAATACAAAAGATATAAAAGTGTTGCTTCAGGTCTCTTACAGCTAGGATGTCTACCAACTATAATCAATAACTCTGAATTTCTAGGGTAAATTAAATGAAAGCAATATACATGATTCTCCCTCATTACACAGGAGAGGAACAGAGAGCTAGAAACGTGACTTGGTTCTTATAGATACTTGATGAAAAATAATACAGCTTTGCAGGAAAGTAGCTACCAGGAGTCTAAAATTGATTTTCTTCATTATAGCTGTTTGAGATTTGCATTTTTCATATCAAGAAACTTTTGCAGTGAGAGACATTTTCCCTTCTGAAGTAGTTTATCTGGCGAGACAAGGAGAGAAAAGATTTTGTGTAGACAACAAAGAAACCCTTAAGCATTGCTTCATACAGGCAAAGCTACTGTCTGTCTTTGACATGGATACAGTGAGGCACAGGTGCAAGAGAGCTAATTCAAGTCATTAATCCAAATATGACTACATTCCCTGGCCTTTCAGCACCGAGAGGGTTGTTTGAAGGAGGTCACCATTTTAATTCTGGAAGTGAATGGAGAAAGTTGCCCTAAAATTGCAGTGTGGGCCCTTGGTGCTGCATAAGGTCGAGTAGAGAGCTCTTTAAATACTGCTTTCTAATTGTGGTTGTTTTTATGAGCCCAGCACTTTTAACATAAGCCTAATATAAAGCACGGCTATTCTCATGGAAGTCAAAGGGGATTTAAGCTGGTGTGATGGAAACTCCCACAGTTTGGCATGACCTGGGAGCCCAGAGAGCCTTGGGCAGTACTTGGGGCTCCATCCCACTGCTGCATGGCACCACCTGTCCTGAGAATCACCCCTTCCCTCTCTGCACCAGAGCAGCAGCACGAGAGGATGCAATGAACAGCAGACACGGCCAAGGAGTAACAGCTATTTAAAGCTGTCAGTGCTGGTGTTTGTAGGCTAACCAGGCATGTCTGTAGTAAAGAGAGCAGCTATTGGCCTTTAGACCAAAGAAGCTGTGAGTCAGACACAAGTTAGACTCTCAGCTAACGTGCTGCCCGTCGTCCTGGTTGCAATCTGTTCCTGGGCAAACATGGACTTTTGTTGGGTGATAAATGACGGCATGTTGAGAATGGCTACCAGTCTCTTGGATGATAGGGGTGAGCCTTAATTATTCTTAGCTGAACATAAGGCTGGAAAATATTTGGCAGGAAGATGCCTTTCCATTTTAATTAATCAGTGTCTCTTTCCTGGAAACAAGTTGAACCCTGTGTGTTCAGTTGGCTTTGATAGTGGAGAGCAATGTCCTCAGCAGAGCTCGTGGTTTACCTGTTAGCTCCAAAATACAGCCCTGGACCTGGGCAAAGGAGTTTATATGGGGGTTATGCTGGGTTGGAATTTGCCCTGCATCTCTGTTTTGATTCCCTGAATGATGCCAACAGAGATGTCCCTATGATATGATAAAGGGGGTGGATGTGAGTGTTTTTGTTGCAGAAGTTAAACGCAGATTTATGTGTCTGGGAAATTGGCAGTGCTATCCAACTGATGCAGTGTGTGAATTTTCAAACTGCATGCTGTGCTGTAGATTCTTCTTGCCTATCCTCTTTCAAACTGTTTCCCAGAAAGAGAAGTGCCAGCATAATTTGAATATGCATAAACTGTGGAGGAAATGATGATAATTAACAGTGGGGTGCCCAATTTTGAAATGCTGTATTTATCATTCTTTATAGATCTTTTTTTATCATTCTCCCTTCTGGTTAGGCTGGGAAAATTTTCTCTTAAACCATGGCTGAGGGGAAAAAAAAAGCTCTGAGGTTTTCTTACAGAAACAGGGAGAAGATAGGTGATCCAGACAAGCCAGAGCTTAGTCCTGCCATTCCTGAAGTCAGTTCCAAGGCTGCTGTTGATTTTATCAGTACTCATTTGAACCCATGGACTGTAGCTCATCCAGAAATACTCCAGACTTCTGCAGGACAAAATCAGTAGGATAGAAATAGGTTACTCTACTTTCACTGTTCATGCTGCTGCCTTTAGATTTAACACAGAATTTTATTCCTATGCCAAGTTCCTATTCCAACATATGGAATATTAACATCATTAATTAATTTTTGCCATTGTGAAGAATTTAAATCAGCTGGAAACTTTAGTCTTCCAATTCAAAACATGATTTAAATCCTAAGGAATTACAGTTGTTGTTAATGACTCTCATATAATTAATTTCTTCTTGAAACAAAATGAATGCTTGGTGTCTCAGGTACTAAATGGTCTATATTCTTACAATGCTATTTCAATTATAATTTAATTAAACTGTGGGATATCTAGTTGAGAAACATTATATACGAAAAAGAACTTAATGTGAAAAGCAGAATGCCTTTATTCTTGCAGTGATAAAACCTAAGTCAGATGGAAGTGGAAGACTAGTGCAGAGCCAGTAATCTCTGTTTAAAATGTCAGTCATTTTGCAGTCAATAACTTCATCTCATTTGTTTTCAGACCACTCTTATTTTCAAAGTGGCTTTTCTTTCATTGATTTGTGCCCTTCTGCAGAGCAAGTCATGGCATCTGAGGTGGCTTGCACAAGGCACCTGATTTTGTTCATTTATCGCTCTTTTGTACAGCTGTAAATCCATTGGATGAACACTCAGCTGGCTATAAAGTCTCTTAAACTCAGTAGATGGCACTGATTCACACAGTTCTTGCCTCTTTGCCAAGGTGATTACTGTTTTGCAAAGGTTTGTGAGAAAAGATTTGAGCTTTTGTATGAGCTAAGGTCCATATGTTGTGTGTTACTTTGGTTTTGTTTTTGGGGGTTGTTTGATTTTTTTAACAATTGCATTGTAATTCAGTGTTTTAGGAACACAATGTCTTTACAGAAATAAGTTAGCTGTACTGCTTGTGATGAATATCATCAAATCGTTTGGATTGGAAAGATTTCTGGGAGATTGTGTAGTTCAGCCTCTTGCTGAAAGCTAGGGCAGCACTGAATTCAGACCACCTTGCTCAGGACTTTGTCTAGTCAGGTCTTGGAAACCTTCAAGGACAGAGATTCTTCAGCTCCAGTGGGCTCCTGTACCAATCCTCAGTTAAGGCAAGTTTGTCCAGTACATCCAGTCCAGACTGTTGCATCTTGTTCTCCTGCCATGTACCTCTGTGGAGAGCATGGCTGTGTTCTCTGTAAGCTCTGTGTAGGTAATTGGTGGCTTCTGGGAGTCCCCCAAAATCTTTTCCTTTCCAGGTTAAACTCAGCCTCTCCTCACCGTTTCTGTTCTCCAGCCACTGACCATCCTGCTGGCCTTGGATGGACTCACTCAAGCTGATCAACTCAAGCTGTCTTAAGGGGACCTCACAATTTGAGGTGATATTCCAGCTGTGGCCAAATGAGTGCTGAGTAAGGGGATTAATCATTTTCTTTGGTCTACTGACTTATGGCCCTGTTGCTGCAGCCATGAATCCCAGTAGCCTTCACTGGTGTTAGGGCTCACGTGTTGCCAACTCTCCAC
>VYZS01064409.1:0-37954 GCA_013400695.1 Neodrepanis coruscans
TCCAGCCCAAACCATTCTATAATCCTCTGTATAGGCAGCATCTGATTTGTGGACAAACTTTCCACAACTCTAAGGCTGAGTCCTTTAGGAATTGTCACCGCCTTGAAATAGCACTTGTAAAATAGTAGTGAAAAGGTTATGAGAGGTGTTACTTGGCTGGTGTTCCATGGCTGATGTCTCTGATGTCTCTGGCATGTGTGTTCATTAGCATTTGACTGGTTACAAGATGATCAAACGTTATCAAATAAATCAGAGCGGACAGGCTCGGCTGATGCAGCTGCTGTGGCAGCCCCTGAGCTCAGAGGGGATTTGTGATGTTTGCTGCTCTGCAGGTCCCACAGTCGGGCTCTGACAGAGCTCAGGAGCTCTCTGAGGGCAGGGCAGCACCGTGTGGTGTGAGAGCTGACCCCCCTCAGGTCCCGGGGTGTGCCTCGAGTGTGGCCCCTCACTGCTGTCCTTCCCCCAGCTCCCTGTTCCCTTCCAGGGGCAGAATTAGATCAGACACATCTCGCTGTGGAGAGCAGCTGGCGGAGCCTTTCCCTGCCTCTTTAGCATATGTTGGCTCTTTATCTTCTGCCTTCCTCTGGAGCCTCTTTACCTCTCTCCGAGTCCGAGCGTTCAGCGCTTGCTTTGTGACTCGGGGAGGGATCAGAAGTGATGCTGAACAGCAGAGGAGCTGCATTCCCTCAAGTCTCGGGTGGGATCACAGCAGATGTTCGCGTGTGTGTGGAGCTGCAGAGGGAGAGGGGCTATTCTGTTTGCAGCTTGGCTTCAGAGGACACTCGGGTTCCTCAGCTTGGGCTGAGAAACAAGAGCTTTGTGCTTATTAAAGTTACAGAAAGGGGAGGAGTGGGACAATCCACAGGCTGCTCTGTTCTCTTGCTCTGGGAAGCAAAGTGTTTAGGTTGTATTGCATAGAAAGGTATAAAATTACAAGCTGTGGAAAAGGAGTAGAAATGGAGAGGTAAGGTGAAGCTGAACCCTTTATTTCTCCAGACTGCAGGTCAGGACACTGCCCTTTGTTATCTGGCCGGGCCAGTGATAACGTAGTACCTAATGACGGGGAAACAAATGTGTGGCCAGACTTTGGAATGGCACAGTGTGGAATTAATGTGAGCTGCCCTGTGAAACGCCGGCTCGTGCAGTAATCCCGCTGGCAGCTCTTTCCCTCAGCCCTCGCTCGCTGCTCCTCTGGTGGCTGCCGTTTGCCCTCGCTGCCACTCTGGCATTTCTCCGTTTCCATGGCACTGCTTTGCATGTGGAAGCAGCGCTGGAAGTGTGTGCCCGGGGCTTTTTTACCCTGTTAATTGCTCTCATTTGGAAAAGAGGGATCGGGTCACCTGGTTCAGGGAAGGTTGCCAGAAATGAGGTATCAATCACTAACTCCAGCTACCCAGAAGCCCCATGTCAGGACTGAAGTAGTTTAGTATTATTAAAAGCTTGGTTTTGCTCTTGCCTTCAGTTTTGGGATTAAGCTGTAGGTTTAGGGTAATGTCTTGAAGGATCTTGATGATTTAGTGACAACTGTACACAGTAAAACTGAGTGTGATGTGGCAGAGAACCACCACCAAGGATGGATGGATCTGTTCACTGTCATGCAGGACGTGTTTCCACCTCAGTTACATATTAAGAAGTAGGGCACAGAGTGAGGAGGCAGAAGTGTCCCTTGACTTGGAGATGGGTAGGTAGGATTATTTTACAGGCTTCTTGAAATTAGGCAGCATTTTACATGCTCCAAGCACAGCTCCCACTGATTTTTGCTTGGAACTAAACGTGTTGGCCCTGCAGCAAATGAGTCTTAGAGGTTCCCACTGTGCATTTTCTCCCTTTCCTCTGAAATAGAGAATGCACTGACAGCCTTGTATGCAAAGTTAATACTCCTCCCTGCAAAGGTTCTGGGGCTCAGGTGTCCTGGAAACCCTTCCTGCCTTTCCTGAACTCCAGGGAGACTGGGATAGCAGTGCTGGGAGGGCTCATGTGTGTCTGCTGTGGGGAGCACTGGGTAGGAGCCAAGAGAAAGGGATTTTTGGCAGGTGGCCATGGAGCTGCTCAGCAGGGTCACACAGCAGTTGGAGTGCAGGGAAGGGGGTTGGGATCAGCCTCTGGAACAGCTTGGAATAGGCCTTACATCTCCAAGGAACTCTGGAGAAAAGAGAGCTGCTGGTGGAAAAACAGCAGTTTGGGCCATAGGAGTTGGCTTGTCTTTCTGCCTTTTCCAACCTCATTTTCTCTGAATTCCCCATGCAACTGGAGAGCAGCAGCCTCTGTCGCTGCATATCCTGCAACTCTTCATCCCCTGGGCAAAGGGGATCTTACTTGGGACAGCTCAGGTTGGCAAAGCCTCCAGTGTGACCTGTGACAGAGGCAGATGTGCTGCCACAGGATTTGGGGACTGGGCAGAAGGTCTTCAGCATTGAAACAGCAGTTTCCAGTTACCAAACCCCCCAGTTGTCAGACAAACCTGTA
Organism: Neodrepanis coruscans; assembly: GCA_013400695.1. Lineage (NCBI taxonomy): Eukaryota > Metazoa > Chordata > Aves > Passeriformes > Philepittidae > Neodrepanis > Neodrepanis coruscans. The sequence continues at coordinate 2,467 of VYZS01064409.1, forward strand.
AGTAGTGTTCTCTTCTTTAAACGTAGTACTTAATTTTGCATTAAAAATGTATTAAAAGCAAGGCCTTTGAAATGCCTTGTTCTCCTTGTGAGATCACCCTATAGATATAGTCCACTTAATTGCAGTGTGCTTAATTGAGACAGCCACTTTTACTGGGACATCTCCCAGGGAGCCTAATGATTATCAATGCCAATGGTTGTTGCCTAATCAGGTCAGTGCCATAAATCCTGCTTAACAAGGGACATTCAGAGGGTATCAAGTGATTAAAGAGTGTTTAAACAGGTGTTAACTAAGTGTGGGAGGCCACGTTTAAACACAGGGAGACACCAAAATAAAATGGGAAGCAATAGGTTTGAATCTCCAAAATAAGAAGGGCTATTTTTGTCCTTTTTTTCATTTAGTACAGGGGCTTTCTCTGATCAGTCTCAACCCTCAGTGGGAAATTTTCATCTTTTATCATGGGATGAATAGTGCTGTGAATGAAAGCTGGCCAGAGGCTCAGGGAGTCAGCATTAGCTCTGGTTTGGTTTGCCACTCACGTAGGGTTTCCCAAAGATCCTTAACTGCTCTGGGAATGTGTGTATATTCTGGGATTGATTTCTTTTTGGGGTGGGGAAGAGTGTTCTTTAGTGCTAGTTAATAGAGCTGTAAAATAGAGTTAGAGCTGCTGCTGGAAGAGCCGAATCCTCCTGTTGGAATTAAGAGTCTTGGGGATAATGTGGAAAACCAGAAGTGTGTGTGGACTGCCAGAGTGCCTGTGCTCCCTGTGTTCTGCTGCTGCCTCCTTGTCCTCAATCCAAAGGCAGATTCCCACCTTTGTCCCCCTCTGGCCACCTCCTTTTCCCATGGCACAGCTCAGCCCTTCCTGGGAAGGTTTCCTGTACCAGGATTCTGCTGAGCAAGTCGTGCTCTCCGTGTTGGATCTGATTATGTGCCCTGCAGTCCCTATTGATTGGGAACAAAATGCAATTGTGACAAATTCTGGGAGCAAGCAGCACTAAATTAGGTTTGGGAGAGAAGCTTAATCAGCTCCCTGTAAAGATTAGGAACAAGAGGTGTGTGTTTTTAACAGAAAACTGCTATTCCATAGAAATTCTATGGCATCAAAATGCAGCCTCTGGAGTGTGGGGAATTCCACGGAAGCTTGGAGTCTGAGTCCATCCCTGTGGTGTCCTGTGGAATCCATACAAGTCTCCAAATGCATCCAGAACAGCTGCTCACAGAAGTTTTAGTTTAAGAAGCAGGTCTGTCCTCTGAGCATTTCTGTGGTCCTGAGTGCTCCAACACTTCCTTTGCAGATTTCTGGGTTTTCCCAGTTGTTTTCCCAGTTGAGAGCAGTCATTTCACACTTGTTCACTTGCAGTGCAGAGAGAATCTTGGGAATTGAGGGAAGACTTCACCTCTGGTTTGGATTGAAAGGCAACTCTGTTTTTTGGTGTTTTTATTTTGACACAGTTTGGGGTCCTGGTGCAAAACAACTGCAGTGCAAACAAGTGCCAACTCTTTTCTCTTTCCTGCTATTTATTAATCAGTGGCTGCAACTCTGGGAAAGTTTATTTTACCTTTGAGCCTGGTTTTGTTTTCTGCTTGGTCTTCAGTTATGTAATGACTTCAGAAGATCAGAGAAACATTTAATCTTTTACTCCAGAACAAGTTTTGTGCATTGAGTCACTCGACTGTAATAGAATAATGGTTTTTAAATTCACAGAAATGTCATTTTAAGTTTGATATAAGATTTGGCAAACTTTTTTAATTACACTATAAGTCATATTGAAGTTTATAAAATAAACAGCAAGACAAAACACACCTTTCCCACCCCCTTCCCTCCTCATTCCACAGGCTCATTTAATGGATCATTAGGAGTTTTAGATATAAATAATCCTGTATTTTGTTACACAGCAGGCTTGGTTCAGAAGATATTCTGGAATTCACAGGAAGCACAACTGGCATTACAGCAGCTCCTTGGTTTTTGCAGTGCTTCTCCAGCTTTGTGCTTCAGAGCCACCAGATGCAAAGGGACAGGTGGTGATAAATCTTTAATAAGAGCCATATTTAATATTGCAGAACTCAGAACTTCCCCAGGAATGACAGAGATGTTACTGGCACGTATTCCCAGCTTTGAGGTGTGTTCCCAGACTGGGTGAATTTCCAGTCTGGCACAAAATTGACATCTCTCTCATTTCAAGTGTTGCTCTAGTGAAGTACTGAGGTATGCAGCTTCTTTTGAGCACCAGGGGCTGTGTTCCATTAGAAGGGAATAAACAGGGATGCAGCTTCCCTTGGCTCACGTCCAGAGCTGGAACACGTGTGAACTGGTGAAGGGGAGAGAGCAGTGGGAGCAATCCAGGGAGTAATGACTGAGGATTCCAAGCCTGGATTCCTCCTGTAGCAGCAGCTGTGCTTAGGGCATTGCTGGGTTGCTTTATCTCCCCCTCATTCTGCTCTACTGCCTTCCTTTGACTTATTTAAGGGATGCTTTGGGCTCTCACTTGGTTCTAAATCCTAGAGGATTGATGCTGTTCAGTTAATACAAAGATCAAAACCTACTTTTTCTTGGCCTTTCCCCTTTGTTTTAGGCTTTTTTGGCTTGAGGAATCCAACAGGGAATATAGTCTTACTGACAGATCTGATCACACAGGCCCCCCACAGCAACACTTTGCTTCTAGAGCAGGAGAGAGGAGATAGACAGAACCCAAAGAAAGCAAAGAGAAAGCAAGAGCAAATCCTCTGCCCCCAGACCTTGTGGGTTTTCAGAGCTGTATGTTATGGGAGTGTGTGGGTAAGAGAAGAAAGGCTTTTTTGATTAAAGGAAGGAAATAAGCTGCTTGAATGAGTAAAATAATGCCAAAGAAAGCACACGAAAAGGCAAACAGAAGGAAGAAAGAACAGGTACTAAGGACGTGGAGAAGTATCAAATCATGGGAATAGGAGCCTAAAGGTGCTTGGTGGAAACAAACACAGAATGAGAGGAAAATGGAAGAACAGATGACTCTTCCTTCCCTCTAGCTTTGATGTGCCTTCCAGCTGCTTTGCAGGTAATCCAGAAGGATTTTGACACCCAAAACTCTTCAGCTTTTACTCTCCCCTGCATGGCAGGTTTGCCCCTGTAGCTTCCCTGGAGGAACTTTTCTTTACAGCAGCACCAGGCAAGGGAAGGGTGGGAATTACAATCTGTAGCTGTTAGAGGGTCACACCAGCACCAAAATCAACATTTTCAGAAGCCCTCAGTCTGCTGAGGGAGGGACACACCTTTTGTGAAAATAATGTTAAAATTAGACCTGACTTGTTTTGAAAGTGGCTGCTCGAGATCTTGTCTGATTTGTGTAGTTGAAGCCTGGTCTGAGCAGGTTACAGGTTCATGGGCATCTTCTCACACTGAAGTGTGATGTTTAAACAGTAATGTTTACTTAAATCCAGGGTTCTTGACATATTCAGTGTACTGAGCTTTGTGTATTTATATCCCAGGCTTTTGTCTGTAGCTTCTTGGAGGTATTTTGATGTTCTTCTGTGCCACTGACAGCGTGTGGGGACTGTGTTTGCTTTGTTCTCAGTTTGGTGCTTCCTGGTCAACAGAAATAAAGAGCTGGTTGTGCCAAGAGCTGACATTGTAAACTCAGTGTGGTCCAGGGCCATCAAGCTGCTGTTCTCCTTTCCTGAAAGGTGTGATCAATCAACTGCTGGTTCAGTCTTCTCAATTCAACCCCTTCCTTCTTTTTTTTTAAGGGAAAAGAAATTGTTGACTTGCACTTTTAAGTTAAATTGCCTTTGATAGAGTAGTTGTAGCTCTATTTTCTTGCCAAGACACTTTTTTTTGCATGTGCTGTATAAACAAAAAGCTGAGAAAATCAGCTGGGGATTATTGGAAGGCTCAGACTCACCTTCCCCACATTTCAATCCAGAACAGAGAAGAGTGTACACTTTGTTCAATACAAGTCTGTAGAAGCAATTCTCTTCAGTGGGGTAAACTGCAGATACAAGACACTTTTCTCTTGGGTGCTCTGCCTTCCAGAGAGCCTGTGCATCCTTCTGAGAGCAGGTAGAACTTATTCTTAGCCATGGAAACCCAGAACTGGGAGCCTGATGCCCCTGTGATCTCTGCAGTTCTGTCTGTATTTGCTTTCCTGCTTTTTCAGCTCTGTTTCCATCCTGTCTGTCTGCAGATACTTCTTACTAAGATAATTCTTTATGAAGTGGAAGAGGGACCTGAAAGGGAAAGCAAGCTGAGGATGACTGGAGGTGCTGATAAAAGGCAATCAGCTGGAGAGAGCAAAGCTTGAGGCATCAGATGTGAGCTGTCTGCCCTGGGCCTAATTAACATGTGCCTTCAGGCACGCACTGGGCAAGAGCTGGGAAGTTCCCTGAGCAACTGCACTGAATTTCCCTGCACTGCTGTTCGCACAGAAGGAAAAAGGTGTTAAAAAGCCATAGTTCTTAGTATAAGCAACAGGACGGTGAGAGGTGATGGAGAAAAGAAAAGGGCTTGACTGGGGTAGTGAAGCAGATAATTAGAACTGTGAAAAGCTGACAAAGCACCAGACTGGGGTGACTTGCATCCCGAAATACTCAGGAGATGGGCAAGGAACTGGAGCAGCCTCCCAGAGTGAGTTTGAGGAAGGTAGCCATCCTTAGGGTAACACGAGTTACGTGTTTGCCACAGGAAGAGTTTGTGTCCTTGGCATAAAGCACACAAGGAAAAGTTGACAAGGAAAAGGAGTAAAAATACTCCAAATGGCTGTGTCAGCACGGAGGAAAGCTGAGGAGGGAGGATGTTGCTCCAAGTTGGTGACAAGGTTTATTTGCCAGGAGCTGCTGTTGAAGTAGCTAAAAGTCAACAGTGAAATAAAAAATATTTTCATTCCCATTTTATATCCAGCTATTAACTGAGCATCAGTGTAATTTGTGTTCTTGTGAGTAGGGTCTGTCTTGCAGTGTGTTTGTGTTGGACCAAGCCAAGGACAGCACTGAGGTGACAGGGCTTCCCAGGCTCTGCTGTGGTCCAAAAATAACAACCCTCTCCATCCTTGCAGCTCTTCTTGCCATGATTTTGGTCTGGTGCAGCCCTCCCTTCCTCTTATCACCTTGCCATTATTTGGTATAAAAACAAGAGAAGTTCTGAAAGAAACTTGTCAAGATTCATCTGTGGAGCTGCTGCCACTTGCTCCCCTTGAACAGGGGTGACAGGAGAACATAGGAGTCCTTTCTTGGAGTCAGAATCCCTTCCCTGGAAACAGGGAATGTTAAAATCTATCATTTGCAGGTAGAGGGGAGCCTGCTTTGCTCTGTTGTTCCCTTTTGTTGTAAATGAATGCTTGAAACTAATCAGGCTGTTTCAGTTTGGAAAAAAAACCTGAGGCAGTTTCTTCAGCTTTTTAAATGCTGTGTTTTCCTTTCATGATATGGACTCTGCTTTCTGTAATGAGTTCTCTGCACAGATCCCACGTGTCAACTTTTCTCTCAGTACCTGCTGAGGTTTTTCAGCTCATGTTTGAGAGTATGTGATTCATTTGGTTTGAAGATAACACTGATAAAAAGGTAGAGTAAGAGAAATATTGTAGCTGTTTCCTACTGATACACATTGGATGTGTGTTCTTTTGTGACCTGATTTAACTGATTTTTGGTGTGGCAAAGTTGTCCTGGGACTCTCCTAGACACAGCAGGTTCCTGCTGGGAGGCAGAGGAAGGGAAGGGCTTTGTATTCCCGTATCACAAGAGTTGATTCAGCTTCATGAAGATGAATGGAAGGCCTGCCATTGATTTCAGAGCAGCTGAATCAGGCTCATATCCTCAGTTTAATGTCAAACTCTCATTAACTCTGTTTGCAAAACAGGCCGCAAGATGTGGCTCCAGACTTCTCCCAAGACTGATGATGATGGTGGTGATGATTATCCTGCAGAACAGACAAATGCACCTTTTGTTTAGAGGAGAATCACGGACTGCTTTGTGCTCAGGCTGGTTTTGTGCTGTGCAGGCATCTCTGAGAACCCCTGTGAAAACACAGTGGTGGAATTTTTTTGGAGTCTTATCAGCAGAGTGGCCAATGTGCACTTTTGGGAGAGCCAGTGTAGTAGTTGATGGTGCTGCTGTTGGGTTGGCAGTAGGAAATCTCATTTCCTCGCACTCTTTTTAACCTTGAAAACTCATTTGCAAATGAGTTGCTCTCAACAGGAGGGCGAGGTGCCAAGGCAAAATCGACTGTCACAAAAGGAAGGGAGCTGGAGCAGGGAATATAGGAGCCTCATCCCGGAGTGATGCGCAATCCCCACTGCTGTTTTTGCCAGTTCCTGTAGTTGTTCATATACCCTATGAAGTTATGTTGGTAAAAGCCCTGATTTCTGTGGTCTCATCACACTTTGAGAAAGGAATTGTCTTGCCATTGTAGGTGAAAAGTGAACTTTTCAATAGTTAAAAAAGGGATCAAGAGCATCCAACCAAGATGCTTAAATGCATGATTTAAAAAAAAAATCTGAGTAAGATTGTTTAATGATTGTTTATTGGATCCACTATAAAACCCAAGGTGTCACGTGCATGGACATGTGTGTTTTTTTGGTGATGGGGAGAGCACCCAAAACACTCTCAATTTTCCCAGCTAATCTAAATGGTACTGTGGAAAACTTAGATGTGATTTTCCAGCTTGAAATCCTGAGCTGCAATTCAAATAACATTTAGTATCTCTTCAAGATGGCAGGATCAGCCAACACTGTGGGGCTGCAGACACAAACACACAAAATTTGTTGCTGCATCTTTGAACTGTCCCAGCATTTCTCAGTTTATTTCTGCAAAGGAAGGAGGTATGACATGTGCTGCATGTCCCTGTTTCTTTTGAAGTGGTTGCCAAATGTTCTCCTCAAAGGTGGCACGTTTTAAGGAATGTTATGTTTGTTTTTATGACATTTATTTCCTCTGCGGCTTTTGCTTGGTTGGTTTTGGGTCTTCTGGGGTGTGTGTGAAGAGGGGTGGCTTTGGAGGAGTGAAAGGCATTGTTTATTTTTCTTTTTTTACCTCAAAAAGGAATAACTTCCTCTTCTCCCTTGTGGCTAAACAACCAGCCATCAAAGTCTGGGAGAAGTTGAGGCTGATGGCCCATGACATGCCCTGTTGGTTTAAACAAACCACAAAAGTATTTTTGCATATGTATTTTTTAACACACATGTGATTTAAAATTATGCCCTAAATAATCCTGGCTTGCCTGGTCGTGGGAGGACAAATGTGGTTTCCTTTTTTTTTAGATTTCAGGCTCAGGCACGTGCTGTTGCTTTTGCTGTAGGTTAAAGACAAATTTAGAGGCTGCCAGTAAGAGATTTGTGTGGAAATGCTTATGACTTGTAACAGCTGTCGTGTTTGTTAAGGTGAGAATGGTCCTAAAAGTAACACTTGTGTTCTGTTGCTGAGTCTAGAGCAGATTTTAACAAATACCTGAAGTATGAAAGTAGACAAGCAGTGGCTTGGCAGGGTTAGAGGAGACGGTGAGGCTGAGGAGGGGCTGCCAGGAGAGATGTCTTGTGGAGGGGAGGGAATGAAGCAGGAGCTGCAGGGAGTGCTGAGCAGTTATGCCTGTGGGATGCTCTTAGCCAGGAGTCAGGGCTGGCAGGGCTCTGGAGCTGGGTGAGGAATTCAGCCTGTCTGCAATGAGCCAGGAGCACTTTGCCTTTTTTATTTGAACAAATTCCCGTTTACCTACAGACAGCAGAAGTCTCCAAGGAGTGAGTGAGGGAAATGATGGGATGTGTCAGCTCAGCCAACAGGAGCCTGCTCAAATCCTTCTCTGCAATCCTTCTCTGTGAACTTTTCTTTCTCCGATTGGAGTGGGACTGAGCTCAGCAGATTTTGCTGCCTGTGGAGGCAGGACCAGGACTGGTGGGTGCATAACTGGCAGCCTGTGGGTGTGCAGCAGCTCCTTTCCTGGCACAGCCAGGAGCTGTCCTGCCTGCCTGCAGTAGGTGTCTTGCAGCCTGATTTAGCAGGAGCATCAACCTGGTTTAAAAGTTACCCGTTGCTGTTTGGTAGAGCTGTGTTTCAGAACACAATGCTCCCAGTTGTGCTATATTTAGTGCACAGCAAAATTATATTGCTGGAGCTTTTTTTGGGCTGCTGTTGTTCATTTACATTAATTTAGCTGGTTTAGAAAGAGATGTTCAAAGTGCAGCTTTGCCAAAGCTCCTCTGTCCTCCAAGAGTCCTCTCAGGGTAGGTAATTCAGACAGGCTCATGTCTCAGGGGAATTACTCTTGGCTGCCTTCCTCCATTAGCACTGCTCACACACCATTTATTCCAGGGGGAGTTGAGCAGCTCCCACACTCGGTGCATTTGCAAATTCCAGCCCACAGCTTCCTCTTATCACTTGCTGGAAGATGCTTTGCAAAGAGGAGTGTGAAAGGAGGCGAGAGGCATCAAGATGTGGTTTTCTTGTGAAGAGCCCTGGAAGCAAGAACGGGGAGAGTGTTGTTGAAACTGCTGGGTCTCCTTTCTATAAAAAACCCCTTGGCTGTCCCAGGAGCAGAAGAGAGAAGTTTAGATGTAGCTGAGTGATAACTCGTACCTTCCTGCCCTGCCCTGACTAACCAGAGGGAAAGCTCAGGACCCGTGGCCACTTCATCCAAAACTTTTTAAACAAAAACCACCTCAAAATTGTCACAGCTCTGTATAAAACATGGGCAAAGGGGGCTCCAATGATGTTGGTTTTGCCCTAAGCAGGATCTGTGGTGTTGGGGCTGTGCTGCCCTGTGGCAGAGGGGGGGATTTTGAAGTGCTGGTCTGTAGATGAGGAAAACAAAGGGGTTTGAATTACTGAAGGAAGCACCAGCAAAGAGGGTTTTTAGGAGAGGTTTTCAGTGCCAGCTTGCCATGTACTTTCTGCTTAGAGAGATGTGTAGCTGTTGGGAATGTAATTTCATCCTGACTGGTATGATTTTTCTCCTGTATCTTGCATCTGCATCCCTTAGTAAATGCATTTGGAATAATTATATGGTGAAGTTGTGTCCTGACAATTAGATGCTGCAGCGGAAACACACACACACACAAAAGCATAATTGTAAATAATAGATATTGACTGGATCTGCCAAAAGTTGCAATAAAAAAGTCTTGCCTTAGGTCAATTGTTGCTGGCATATGGATGAAACAAGGAATCCAGCAGTGTGTGGTACAATATGAGCTGCTGTTCATCAGCATTAGCCAGCCAGCCTGTTTTTTTTAATCTTGTTTTTTCCCCCCCTCATGGAGCTCATATCTATCACAAAAGCATTCTGAAAGCATTCCAGTGCCACAGTTCACAGCCAGCATTTCCAGGGGCACTGGTTGCATGGATTATGATTTTTTTAAATAATAGAGAGTGAGGTAATAGAGCTAACCAAGCAAACAATTGTTCTTCATCCTTCTCCTGAAAAATCAGTTCTTGAGGTGCAGTGATTGTGGCCAGAGGAGCACAAAACACGAGGAGTCCCCTGACTGTGCAGCCTGGGCTGTGGGGTGAGGAGATCAGCAGATTGTTTATGCCAGTCCGTGGAGAATAAGTGTGAAATTGAGATCCTGGTCTGATTTATATTTATAATTTCCGTGATGTGCTTGTGTGATGCTGCAGAGCTAATTATAGATAACTATAAATATGCCATTAGGAGCCTTTTAAACATTTATTTTAGCACTTTTGAGGAAGCCAGTGCTAAGTTTTAATAGACTGTGGTGAATTATTGACCTAACAAATTATAATCCTGGACTCTACAGTATGGTATTGACACTGGAGATTGTACTGTTGTCTTTAGAAGTCATTACAGGATTTAATTCAGGGCAGGCTGAACTTTGAGATTTACACTGGGGGGGGATATTGACTCCATAATGTGGGAGACGTAAGTGAACCTGCACATACAGCAGGCAGCTCTTAACATGTCTCCCATAAAAGCCATAGAAACTACATAATAAATTCAAACCAGATTCCCTCACCCCTAATTCTTTGTGCTCAGGGACCTCTAAATGTAGATGTAGGAAGGTCTGTGGTAATTCCAGAGTTTCCTTTTAAAATCCATTTGGGAAACAAGTTTTTCCTTTTTCTGCCTGATGCTTAGTTTGCCTTGGATTCTGATGGAGCAAGAAACCCCTTCAGAAAGCAAATCAATCAGGCAACAGCAGAGATGGAGAAATCCTCTCTGCATTGCTGGTGTCTTTCCTTGGGATTTATTGCTGAGGGAACAGACAGTGTGCAGATCCCTGTCCCTGTGGGGCAGGAGCAGGAAAAACAAATACCTCCAATATTTCTGGAGTGAATAGAATCGATATGCCCAGCCTGCAATTTTACTGAATTATGAATTTTGGGGAGGGGAGGGGACTATAGGCTGTCAATGGAATAGGAACAGTACATTATTTAGGCTTTAGCTGGGTAATGGATCCTTCAAAATCCTCTGGGAATCAGAGGTGAGCAATCATTTCCAAGATGCTCAAATGCAGATACTGTGTCTGGGGCAATAAAAGTCTGGATGGGTTGATTTATTTGGTGAAACTGGATGTGCTACTCCAATATTGCCAGGATCTCCCTGCAGCACCCATTAATCTGTTCAACTCACAACAAGAAAGATTCAAAATAGCCAAAAAAGAGGTTAAAACCCCTTTGCTGCCAGTTTGGCTCATTGGAGTGTTGCTCCCCCAGGGCTGCAGTGACAGGGACACTCTGTGGCTCCTGAGCTCTGCCAGCTCAGGCACGTCCCTGGTCAAGAAATTCATCTCCTGTTTCATCTGGTTGGAGACTGTACCTTAATTTGTTTGGCTGCTGCAATAATTGGCTGAGGTTTGTTTATCCACAAGGGCAGTTGCAATTGTAGTTTGAGGGTAATTTCAAGTTTAATATGAGACCTGGGCTCCTTCATCTTTTTAATTGGCCACGTTGTTCTGTTCTGCTTTAATTGAGGTGGTAAACAATCCCTTTGAATGACTGAGGTGTCTGAGAGAGATTAAGCCTCTACCAGCCTGAATAAAAACTTATTTTAAAGAACAAATACACACTGTTAGAGTTTGAGGTAAATTTGGATCTGGATTGCCATGTAAAGCCAGATTTTTTTTGAAATTAAAGCTATTTCTGCAAGTTTTTGTGAATGGAATATTGGTTTTGCTTTAGGGAAGGAAACTGGAATGTCATTACATCCATATACCCACAGTCCCAGAGCTGTTCACAGATTAGTGTTGGGAATCAGGTTTGGAAGATCCTGGAGATTATAATCCAGACTGAAAAAAGGATCATGTTTTACATCATGTATCTTAAATGGGGGATTTTCTTTGTTACACAATCAGCAAGTTTTATAACAGGAATACATGAAGATGTGGAAGAAAGAGGGTCATTCAAACTATATAGTAAAAATAAATCACAAAATACAACCCTAAATATCCCAGTTGTCATTGTAAGAGTTGACCACAGAACATCCAAACACGACCTTCTAGGAAGTTACTGTTTATTTGCTGTGTCTCCCCCCCCACCATGTGTCTTTTAACAGGCTTGGCTGTCACACAGCTTCTAATTTGGAGTATCTTGTCATCATCCCTGCCCTGATTTACAGCCAGCCTGGCTGGGGGTTGTGGCAGGGATTTTCCAGGGTGACAAGCTCCCATTAAGTTCTCATTGCTACCATTCCTGATCTGACATCACAGGGGAGGTGATTTCACTACCCCAAGCTCTACCCAAATTCTTGTTCTCCTGAACAGATTTGCCTTCTCTCATTGTTTTCAAACTACCATTTTTCTAGGAAAAAACAAAGCCACACTGTTTTCTCATTTTCTTCTGTTTACTTTCTGTGATGTGAAGTTTCCCTGAAGATGTTGACAAAAAATAGCTGTCTCTCAGTCAACATCATTATTGAAAAAGCATCAATTTCTTTAAGTCTGTCTGGCTCCCCCCCCCCATGCAGTTACTTTCACCCAGTAATAGCACTTTTTGATGTTATTCTGGAGGCTTTGAAAGACAGGCCAAATCATACACTGGATTCTGATGTTATTGCATGTGAAATTTTATTTAGACAGAAACAAGGCACTTGTTAAGAGATGACTTAGGCTGCAAACTTTAACCATGTACAAGTTAGGAAAAGCTGGGCTAAACGTCACTGAATTTTCCTTATGCACTTGGAGAAGAACACTGGGGATGTGTATCCTCCACAATTTTTCATGTTCATTCCATGCAAATGCAGATTTTCCAGTAGTTTGGCTGTAATTTCACAGGTCTGATGGAAGGAAACAACTTGTTTGACTGCTGAAATTCCAGAGGTATTTCTCCAAGTGGGAAAGCATTAGATCTTCCCACGTGCAGCATTTTGACTCCCATTCATCTCCTTCAGTGAGATGTGCCTTATTTCAGGAATTGCAGCTTCATTTGAGGAAATTGGTGAGATCACCCTTGGCTGCTGCATTAACAACCACCACCCCCCGCCAGTCCAGGCCACCATCCAGCAGCATCATTTCATGTTTGGAGAAGAAATGCAGAGCTGACATTCAGGTCACAGAACAGAGAGAGCTGGAGAAGTGGTAGTTTTTCTGAGAATACAAATTTTGAATGGACTCAAAGCAGTTTTGGGTGTTAAAATGCCCTCCAGGCTCACAGGTTGGTAGTGCTGTGGGAACTGCCCTTGAGATTGTGCATTTTAAAGGTTTAGGGAATCCACAAAGTATTTGGGATTTCCTTGCCAAGATGGAGCCCTTGGATACTTAAGTTTAAGTTGTTTCAGTCACCTTCAAGAAGAGAAACTTTGGAAAAGCCAGGAAGTATTGATGTGCTGCTGCTGGGGGAGAGGGTACTTAAAATAATTATTCTGCAGAGAACAGAACTGAGAACATTTCTGAGGGAGAAACCAGCAGAATCCACTCCAAGGAGCTGCTAAATTAGGAAACATCATTAGACAACAGGGCTAACCTTGGGTTTGCTGCTTTGCTTTTGATTCCACACACTGGAAGAAAACATAAACAGGAAAGAGCAAAGAGTGTCCTGATAGGGGAGGAAAAAAATCTTTGTCTGTGCTGTCAACAAGTGGAGACAAGACAGCAAAAAATAATAATAATAAAAAAAAATCCTTATTTTAGAACAGCCCCAAACTGTTGGATTCAGTGACCCATGTGCCAAGTTAGGAGTGTAATGCTGAGTACAACCATTAGCACATTTGAGGTGGAGGCTGGAGTTCCCTTTAATAAAAGTGTGTTCTGCACTGTGGGTAAAGATAAGAAGGTGGAATCATCCACCCTTTGAAGTGTCACCAGGTTTTTTGCTGAATTGGGCCTGGGCTGTGCTTTGTGTGAGAGCCTTTCCTGCTCAGAGCAGCTGATAATTGAGGCTGGAGTGTGGTGGAGGGCAAAATATTTTGGGAAACGTGGCTTGGCAGGGATTCAAGGTCTTCCAACAAGTTGCCATTGACTTGATCTCTGTTGTGTTTGTAGAGTGACCCATATTTCCTCCTTCAGTGTAAATTCCAATTGCAAGCCCAGCTGCCAAGAATAGAAGAATCTGAGGCATGTGCATGCAAATACTTGAATAAAAATAATTTCCCAGATCTATCTGGAGCTTTATAAAATGATAATAAACAATATTCTGCATTCAGATTGATGGTAGATGAATGTAAGGTAAATCTGTAGAGCTTCACCCACTGATTCTGATCTGGGGATTCTCTCTTTTTTTTTTTGCTTTGGTTTTTAAAATGTACTTATCCATAAACCCTGGGAGCATGCAAAAATAATAATGATTACAGCTTGTAAAGAATAAATTAGCAAGGACTTCTTACTCCCCTCTAATTAATTCCCTAATAAATCCTGAACAAATAACTATGCTCTGAAGTCACTTATATTTACAAGGTAGCAGCAAATGGAGGTAATAAGGGAAATTAAAGTGTGGCAGCAGCAGGTGAAGTGAAAGGGGGGCTGTAGGAGGATGGAGTGAATGTTTTCCAGCTGGGAGAATCATTTGTCTCCCAGCACAGCACAGGGGGAACAACATGGCCATGGAAAACTGCTGCCAAGTTACTGCACTGGGGACTGTGTGTACATGGCAAGAAGGAAAATAGGATTTACCTTGTGACAGTCCTAAACTCTGCTGTGCCCTCACCTGAGTGCTCCTCATCTGTTTGGCTGCCTGTGAACATTCCCAGCTTTGTGTCCTTACCCTCCTTGGGAGGAGCAAACTGTGGAGGATCTGCCTGGGAAAAGCTTTTCCCTCTGCTGCCTTTCCCTGAGGTTTATATAGAGAGCATGGAAAGATAAATCTCCAAAATAGGTGGAGTGTCCAGACCTGGTAACCTGATAGATAAAGGAGCAGATTGGTTGGAATGGTGAGAACTCAGAGATTTAGCTGTAAATAAATACAGTTCCTTTAGGTCTATACTATAAAATTTTTTTAATCTGTGTTCTATACTTATAGAGGTTTAGTGCATGTATTTTAATATTCAGAAACATGTCAAACTCTGTTTTAAAAGTGATTTTTTCTTTCAGTATCTGAAGAAAACTAGTCCTAATTTTACCCATATTTGTTACATATAGCTCAGTCCTTATTTCTTTCTATATTGAATGGCTCCTCTTGCTCTCAGCTGATTATACAATACTTGTATTTATAGACAATAATCATCCCCCTCTTAGCTTTCCTTTGCTGTGTGGTGGAAGCCAAACTCTTTTAGTCTTCTCTAAGAAAAGGCTGCTCCCAGTTCTGTGATCCCTTCTGCAACCTCCTCTCTGCCTCCCCCAGGTTAAATTCACCTCCCAGCACTGGTAACCAGAGTTTTGGCTGAAGATTTGTCAGTTCTGGCTCATGTCATTAACCACAATCCAGGCAGGAAGGAGATTCAAAGCTCCTTGTGCCAAGAAAACAGAATTATAAGCTGAGTTGGAGAAGATCTGGCTGGCAAACTCATGAGATCTTCACATTTTGTTTAGTCCTTTCATCACCTGATGCAAAGCCAGTCAGACTGATGTGCCTGCAGCTGCTGGGGTGGCTTCTCCTCCTTCCCATTGTCTGAACTGCAGATGGTTTAGGTTTTTTCCTTCAGTCTCCAGGGCCTGTGAGATTTCAGCCATTGTCATTAGTGCTCATGGTATAGCTGGAGCCTCCAGCTGGAATTGGGCCTGGGCTGTGGATTCTCCAGTGGAGTAACACGTGCCAGGGCTGCAGCTCCAGGGGTTGGCAGGAACAGACCTTCTGCTTCTGTACAGTTTCATCTTTAGCCATCCCTGCAAGGCACAGGTGTGGAAGCAGGGCAGTGGAATTCTGCCAGGAACACCCACACCTGCTCAAGTCTTTTCTAAAACCTTACATTTTGAGCCCTAAACTTGTTATATTCTCTTGGATGTGTCCAATTTACGCTGTGTGAATAGCAAAGGACTTTTCTACAAGTTCCAAGGACCTGTTCAGTGTTGGCAAAGCCCTGTGTTGATGGAGAGGGAATGTGCAGTGGGCAGGGACTCTGCCAGCTGAGAGGGAAGTCCCTGCTCCAGCTGTTCCCTGTTTGGGGCACTGCTGAAAATAATGCACTTCTCTGACTTCCAGAGAAAAGACAGAATAACAGTCTGTGTGTTCTGGACCCCATGTCATGAAATAAAAGCACCAGGACATTGCCCCAAAATACATGTGACCCTTTTTGGGCAGGCATTTAATCATCATAATCACACACAGTTCTGAGTTTTGATTTGAAAGAAGTTTCTTAATAGAAATACTGCTTTTTTTTTAATTAGTTGCTTAAAACTTCAGTTCCCTCTACTTTCTCTCATGCCTCCAAACTACAAATTGCCACGTTATTTTCAGTTATGTGAATAAAAATCAGTCAAGGACCATTCTGAAGGCTGCCTACAACACACTTTTGTATTTTCTCCTGGGGCAGGTCCTCCCCCAGCCCCAGTGCAGTATTGTCACACCTGAGGGGACTGCTGGTCACACTCTGACTCTTTGTGTGTCCTTCACCTACTTCCTGACTATTTCTTTGCCTTGGTAAATCTTGGGACCAGTTTCTGCCCTGCTTAGCCCAAAGCATCTGTAAATCCAAGGAAATGAAGTTCTCCTTAATGAAGCAGCAAAGAACTATCTGCATAATTGCAGAAGAATTGTTGTGCTTTCATTATTAAAAGGGTACTTAGCATGAAAATTCCCTCTCATTTTTTTCCCTGATAGTCTGTGTCTTATACAAAGCATAAAACATTGGGCTAGTTTTATGCTTTCTATAAAACTCAGCCTATTTTCCCTGCACTAAAATATGTTGCTGCTCTTATGACTCCAGGGATTGAGAGACTATGTTGGGACTTTTTCTTCCATAGGAGTGCTTCCTGCAAGAGCCTTTCAGTGGGGATGTCAGGTGAATTTGCTTCCTGGGGTTTCCTGAAGTGCCAAGAAACCCAGAAAGGTGCTCAGAGCTCATTCCCAGAGCAGCAAAATCAAAAAAATAAACACTGATTCTTGCCTTGCTGAGGTTTTCCAACTCTTTAGGAGTTAAGAATGGTTGGTGACCACCCCATAAAGGAGCCACATCCATGTTCTTCCTCAGAATGGGCCTGGAGTGGATGGGGCTGTGCTGATCCTCTGCCAGAAGGGAACAGCTGGAAAAGAAGTGCTTTGGAGTGCAGGAGTGGAGGCAGCAGTGTGTTCTCTGCCTCTTGTCCCTCAGCAACCAGCTGTGCCTCTCACCCAGCTTTCGTGTTGTGTGCCAGCACAGGGGGTTTGTTTTGGCCTTTGCATTTTGGAGCAGATGTTTAGAAGGCAGAGAATTCAGGAGCCACTTGAGCAAGTTAAAGTTGTCTGTGTTTAACTGACCCTTTGAGAAGTCAATGGGTGCTCTATAAATAAGGGTTTAACCTGGGCATTTGTTCATTCTCTGAGTGCTTTGCTGCTGTTTGTGCATCTGTGAGGGGCTCAGAGAGGTCTGGCTGCTCTGGGCAGCTTGGTGAGTTTTATTCTTAATGATAATGGGGGAAATAGTGATGTTTTCAACAGGGGGATGATACATGACATCCCCTTGCTGAACTAACTGGCAGTAAATATTCACTCTCACTGAGAGAATTTCATCCTGGAGTTGATCCCCCTGGGGCTGAGGGATCAGGACACTGCCAGAACCTCTGGAAGCCGGATGAGGTGTATTCCATACATGGCTCTCAGTTGCTGAGCTTGCATATGTATTTACTCTGAGCCTATAGGGCCAGATACTTCATTAGCATGAAGGAATGATTTCTTCATCACTTGTAAACTCTTCCCAGAAAGGGTGGTGAGGTGTTGGGGTTGGTGGTGGAGTCACAATTCCTGGAGGTGTTTAAGGAAATTCTACATGTGGCACTCAGTGAGGGATGTTTGGGCTTGGGTCGAACTCGGATCTAAATGTTAATGTTTTCTTTCTAACGTGTTGGGACATTGGTCATGTGGCTTTATTTTAACTAGAGGTTTTTAAATGCAGAATGAAAATGATTAACACACAACTGCAGCTATTTTTTTCCTTCCAGAAATACTCAGTGCTTTCATGTTGAGAAAATGCTAAGATTGAGTCTTTCTGTATTAAAGAACCATTTCATTATGATAAACAATTCCCAATGGAGGCTGTTGTTTAAGTCTCTTTGTTTCAGCAAATTGGCCTTTTCCCCTTGAAAACTCTGTCCAGATGTTGCCATCCAGTAGCAGTGAATGGAGCTTGTGAACAAAACTGCCTGAGTTTCCCCAAGTTTATTTCCTACCACTGTATCAGACAAACTTTGCAGATCTTCTCTCCTGCTGGACTGACTGGGGGTCTTCAGAAGAGTTGGATCAGCTTTCAGGCCCACAGTCTCTACCTCAGGTTTGAAATGAGAGGCCACAGGTTTCCCAGCTAAGTAGAAAATAAGTTTAATCAGTTAAAGCATCTCCCTAACCAGCAGTGGCTGGCAGCAACATTTCATACATTGGGGGGAAAAAGAATCTCAAGGCAGAAGGGAAGGTGGAAGTGGAGGTAGAACGGAGCTGCTGGATGCATGAGGAATCCTGCTCTGTGGTTATGTCACAAGCAGGTTCCCAAGGCACCCTGAGTCACTTGGCATCATTTTGGGCAGTTTAAAATAGAAGTGAGCCAGATGCTCAGCTGGGATAGATTGGGGTTACTGTATTAAATTCAGATGGGCCTCATTATAAGTGCTGGAGAAGTCACTGAGTGTGTGCTCACCCATAAAAGTGAGATTGCACAATCCATGAAAGCCTCATGTCAGCTCCTAATTGAAAACAAACATGGAAGGATTAATAATTCACTCTGCTGGAATTTTTGTATTATAAATGATTGGAGGGATCCACCACTTGCATTAAGAGATGTTGCTCTGTTGAAAGATTCATAAATCCCAACAGCAGTGACTGCAGGTCTCCAAACAAAATGTATGGATCAAATTTTCTTATGGAAGCTCCTCTATCCAGGAGGATGCAGAGCTGAGCAGGGTTGTTCAGGTCCTTTGACTGTCCCTGGGAATGCTGGTCATTGCTTTTCCTTTTTTTGTCTCTTTTTAATGTGTGTTATTGCATTTAAAAGGGTCTCTTTATGTTTGTGTTATGGGAGATCACTTTTATAACTGAATAAATTATTTATTCTTTTTATCGGCTTTTTTTTTAAAAAAAAGCTAAAATATCAGATCAATCCAACCAAAAAAGTATTTTGAAAGTGGCTTTGTGTGTGGCTCAGCATCTTCATCTAAGCTCCATTTTTCTTGAGCATATTTGATTTCCCTCACGTGTTTGCTGTTAAAGCCTTTATTTTTAGTGCTTGTTAGTCCTTTCAGTCATGGAAATCTGATTTTTACAACATGTTCTGCATGTGCCTGCCTCTGCTTCTGCAGAACATTTCACAGTGGGCTGGAGAGTGAGGGTACAATTTATTGTGGTAAATACAACCCCTGTTTCCTGCCTTAGTTCTTGCTCTGAGTGTGATAAACCCACATCTTATTCCATTGTTTTCATTCCTGCTGGGCTGAACTCTGAGATGAGCCCTGCAGAGCCACTGCCCTGCTTTATTTCAAGTGCTGTCTGCTGCCTCACCTGCACAGGGAGCTCTTGGGGATGTGTGGCACGGAGTAGATTCCAGTTTTTTTTTCCCTGGAGATGTATCTGCAGTGCTCAAACAGGGCTGGGACTCAGGGCATGAATTCTGCTGAGAGAGGAATGATGTGAATGTGGGAATGTTGTCATAAAACCCAGGGAAGCATCTGTGGTGTGTGGCAAAGCAACATGTCCACAAATTATTATTTTTTCTTTTCTCTTTGGAATTAAGAAGAACAGGAGCAATGGCTCTGTGCAGCCCAGAGATTTCCCATTCCCCACACAGTATTTGCAGTTGCTGCTGGAAGGCTGAAATGCTTTGAGCTGATGAAGCTGCTCCTGCAGTGCTGAAGCTTCATATTCCATGTGTGTAGGGGAGGGCAGGAATTTGCCTGAGAAAGCTGCCATGGTGTGCCAGTTTTATTCCAAGTATGGCATGTGTTGTATAATGCAGAACTCCAGAGTAACTCCAGAACTACAAAATGCTTGTCAAAAGTACCTTGTTTTTTACTGAGCAGCAGTCAATAAAATTGTTGGAACCTGTTGGCATTGTAGATATAACACTTCTTGGGGTTTTATGTGCACTTTTCAAAATGTTCTGGCAGTAATGAAGTGGGTTTTCTGTTTGTAATGGTGCCTTTTTCACACTGTGATGAGCATCAAAAATGCTAAAATTGTATTAAAAAGATGAAAACAAAAGCACAGCAGCTGCTATTTAGTGATGCAGGAAATCAGCTTGGCTTGTGTGTCATCTATATATCATAAGAGACCTGCAGAATATGGCAGCTGGAATTGTTAAAGTGCTCCAGAGCACTCTGGGAAGCTCATCTCAGTTTGGGTAGGAGTCACTGCAAAGGGACAAATTCCTGCCAGATGTGGGAAGTGGGACACTGATAACACACCGAGGCCTCTGGAATGATGTAATGAGTGTTTGTCTTGTGATTTTTCCTTCTAGGAGACTGAGCTGCTGGATATCAGCCTGGTCAAAGATGCCAGATGTGGAAAACATGCCAGAGCTCCCAAGGTAGGAATTCTTGCTCTTTGTTTCCATGTTACATTGATGGCCTAGATGAAAAAGAATGGGAATTATATGCAAGAATTAAACAAAAAGGATCTCTTAACTAAGAAGTATTTTGCCTTTTCCTCATTGAAACCCTGCTTCTGATGAGGAGTGTGGGGATTGCTGAGGTGTTGTCATTGGGTTCTGTATGGAAAATGCTGCTGGAAGCAAAAATCCCAGTTTGTTGGGTTGCACTTAAAAGTTCTTGCCTTCCCTGGTGGCAAGGAGCTGATGGTTGAGAAGGTCCATGTTGTATTTTGATTCTCCTCTTTCAGTGCCTTTTGAGGTTTTTGTGTGTTTTTTTTTAAATTGCCATCAAAGATGTGGGGACATGAGCTCCCTTTGGGTTTGCCCTGATGTATTTCACCCTCCTTTGCAGTCTCTAAAGGCAGCAGGCTGCAGATACCTGCTCTCTCTGGTGCTTTTGTTTGGACAGACACCACACATCAGAGAAACAGCCAAAGCCTCGGCTCCAGAAGCAAAATAGAGCCTGAGGGAATGTCAGGAGTGACAGGAGAAAGGCAATCTCCTTAGGGGCCTGAAAGGATGGCCTTGCTGGGGCTGAACATCCCAAAGGAATGCTTGTCCTCCCCTCCTCCTGCCTGGGTCTGAATGGCCATGGTTTCCCAGGAAGCCCCTGGAGGGCTGGCACCAGGAATGGGAAGGGTTGTTGCTCGGTGCCAGGATGCAATTGGAGTTATCTCTGAACAGACTATTCACATTTGGTTTTCAAAGCTTTCCATGTAGTGCTGGCAGCTTTTTAAAGGCTGAGTTATAATTGAAATGCAGCAGAAGTACTTTATGACATCCACATTAATACCAAATGAGTTCACCATGATTAATGGTTCTATGATGAATAGCAATAAAGTATTAACAATGTCTAGAACATTATTTTAAAATGCTACCCGCTTCACAGAGGGCATTCATGTTCTTCTAACAAAATGTTTTTAGCTCAAATTTATGCATAGCTATTGCCTTGGTGACTTTTATTTATTAGGTTACATAAAGGGTGTTTTTGTTCCAGCATGTTACTGGTTTGACAGCAGTGGTATTAAGGGAAGGCTCTGAGAAAATCCCAGCCCTTTAGGGTGGTGAAAGGCACCACCTGTGTGAATGAGTTGGCTTTTTGTCATGGATTTGTGTGTGGGCCCAAGGAAAACAGCACCTGGCTTGGCTGGGGATGGATCCTGCCAGTGGTGTGGAACAAAACCCTGTCAGAACCTTGGGCTTGGATCCCTGTTGTGGGGCTGAGCAGAGGAGTGGCCACTGCAGGGGAGGGAGTGTTACAGGAGCCCTGTTGGTGTCACTTCCACAGAGACAGGCAGCAGCAGCTTGTGACTGCCCTGAGGTTTCCAGGAAAACCCCTGGAATATTGGCAGCCCCAGGTATGGAGGGTACTCACCAAACCCCAGCTTTTCAGAGGCTCTCTTGCCAGCTGGGAGCAAACCCTGCTGTCAGCTGAGCACCAGTGAACTCTGCTTAGGGGTATTCCCTGTGAGGGCCCCACCCCTCCTTCTGCCCATGGTTCTGGGCAGTTTTTATACTCCATTAGGGGTCTTCTGCTAGTTTATGCAGATTTTTCATCTCTTTTCAGAATGCTAAGGGTAGATTTCATCTGTGGTTGTCATTAAAGACTTCAGTTAATGGGACTCTTTAAATCTCATTTAGTTTATTTCTGATCTGCTGCTGCCTGTTCATAGAAATGTGTCTTTTTTAATAAGCCTTGACTTAAATAAAATAAATAAAAAAGAGTAATTCCTTTTTATTTTTATAGTAAACTAGATTTCAGTGTCATTAACAACACTCAAGGTAAGGTTCCAGAGCCTGTTGGGTGTGCTGCTACACGAGACCATGAGCACGTAATGATTTCTGAGGACCACAGGCAGTCCTAGTTACCAAAAAAGTGTTCTCTTGCTGCATTCAGTGTACTTTCTGCACAGCCATTAGTGCTCTTCATTTCTGAAAAAGATTGAGAAGCACAAAGGGTTTATCAGTTCTTCTTTCAGCCTTGTTGGTTGCCTTTCACTTTTCCCAGTATTTTCCCCCAAATCCAGGCACACACATTTTGTGTTTGTTCCTGTGTGTTTGTGGTTACGCCTTTCTGGGTTTCTCATCCATCTCCCATTATTTCCTCCATTCCCTCTCAAGTTCAGCCTCCAAGTTCCCCTGGGGGCACAGCAGNTTCCCTGTGAGGGCCCCACCCCTCCTTCTGCCCATGGTTCTGGGCAGTTTTTATACTCCATTAGGGGTCTTCTGCTAGTTTATGCAGATTTTTCATCTCTTTTCAGAATGCTAAGGGTAGATTTCATCTGTGGTTGTCATTAAAGACTTCAGTTAATGGGACTCTTTAAATCTCATTTAGTTTATTTCTGATCTGCTGCTGCCTGTTCATAGAAATGTGTCTTTTTTAATAAGCCTTGACTTAAATAAAATAAATAAAAAAGAGTAATTCCTTTTTATTTTTATAGTAAACTAGATTTCAGTGTCATTACCAACACTCAAGGTAAGGTTCCAGAGCCTGTTGGGTGTGCTGCTACACGAGACCATGAGCACGTAATGATTTCTGAGGACCACAGGCAGTCCTAGTTACCAAAAAAGTGTTCTCTTGCTGCATTCAGTGTACTTTCTGCACAGCCATTAGTGCTCTTCATTTCTGAAAAAGATTGAGAAGCACAAAGGGTTTATCAGTTCTTCTTTCAGCCTTGTTGGTTGCCTTTCACTTTTCCCAGTATTTTCCCCCAAATCCAGGCACACACATTTTGTGTTTGTTCCTGTGTGTTTGTGGTTACGCCTTTCTGGGTTTCTCATCCATCTCCCATTATTTCCTCCATTCCCTCTCAAGTTCAGCCTCCAAGTTCCCCTGGGGGCACAGCAGTGCACCTCTAATCCCGCACTCATCACGTTAAGGTGGCACCAGGAACGAGCTGAGGTTCCTAATGATGTACGAGGCTGTTCTTTGGTGGGTGCCAAAACACTTGATGCTTGGGAGATGAAAAGATTCCAATCCAATCCAGTCAGCAGTGGACTGGGGTGACCCTGTGTTTCTGAGAAGCTTCAGCATCTCCTTCTTTTTGCACGTTGTCAGGGGTGGCTCCTTCTGCTTTGAGCTGCTATTTTCAGAAGCAGTAACAGAGTTTTCTGTCTCAAGGCAACATTGATGGAAAGGCTGATTCCTTGGGATAGAGGCAGATCTCAGGCAGCACAGAGCACTGCAGCAGATCTCTACATGAGAAGAAAAATGGAAGTAATGTTCTGAAGAGAATGGGAAATGACACACGTTAAATGTGTGTGTTACGGGCAAGTGCCTGAATTCAAAATACAGTGAAATTTATATAGAAGTGATGGAGTTATAAAATGATGATTAGGACTTTCTCTTTTTAGTTTGCATTAGAATCAGATAGGAAAATGGAGCAAGAGCAGTTTTGAGAAGAAGAGATGAATGTACAATTAATTCTTCCCTTCAGAAGATGTGCCTGCCCATAACTCCAGCCATGGAATGTTTCCCTCCCAGCTCTCAGGGACTCAGAGCTGCCCCAGTGTCAGCATCAGGATGCTCAGGGCTCACATGTGTGTTTTGAGATGCTGAAGGAATGTGCAAGTCCTTAAGTTGTGATGAAGCAATTCCTTATTTCCCTTCATTCCCACATCCAGCCCTCTCCAGAGCTCCCTTTTGATGTGCAGACTGAGAGGCGTCTTCTCTCTTGTAAACTCTGGTGTCAAGGGCTGCAAAATAAAAGAACTCCAGCAGCTTTTGTGCAGTGAGGCATAGAAATAGCTCTGGATATTCACATGCCTTCTGTAAAAACATGCAAGTGCCACCCAAAAGGGAGTCATAGCTAAAAATGTCAGGCAGCAGCAAATACTGAGGAATGGTCAGGTGGGGAAAACTTGGCAGCTGCAAACAGGACTAGAGAATTCACACTTTTACCATCTTGTATTTACTTTAGCCAATAACAGTTTCTATGGAAACTAAAAAATCTTAAAGCAACTGCATGAGTTGTTTTTACTAGCAAGGAGAAATATCAGGAGGAGTTGACAGGGATAAGGAAATAACCCCATGGCAAATGCTCAGATTGAAAACTTTTGATGCATTTGATCAGTCTGTTTTCCCTCAGCATCCTGTTTTCCCTCATAAATCATTCAGCAGGAAATGAATTTCTTTAAATAACATATACTGTGAAACCTGTAGGAGATGAAATGATGAATGATGGAATCACTCTGATGCCAAGATGTGTTGTGTGTGTGTGTAGTCCCCAATTTTAAATAAACCTCACGGCTCCCCTGCCCTGAGTGTTCTCACTTTAACAAGCAAGAGAAAAAAGAATGTTTGAATGTCACAAGTTTGCCAAGACCCCACCCACTATTAATATCAGCAGCAGCCTGTCTGTATTTAGTGGGTTTTCTGGAACTGCTCAAGTGGAGGGAGATGATTCTGAGTCTCTCAGCAGTAATTGAAGAACTGCTGCAGAGGGTTTGCTGGTTTCTAATGCAGCAGTGGGAAAATATCAGCATCTCCTCAACTGGAGGGGCACAGAAACTAAAAGGAAAACTACCAAGGAAAGTGTAAATAATTAATTAACTGAAAAATCTGGTGATTTGAATTTAATGAATGCAGGTGAAGAAGTTTTTGTCAACACACTCAAACAAACCACACAGAGAGAAAGCGATCCCTTGGTTGATTTGCTTCCAAATTAGGCTCTAACTGCTAATTTGAGTCCAGTCATAATAAACCAAAACCAATCCCTTGATTTCCTTGTGGTACCTGAACTCACCTTTTTGCTGGCAGCTCGTGATTTTTATGGGTCAGATTGTTTTTCTTTTATCAAGAGAACAAAGGAGGCCTCTGTCACTTGTGAAATACCTGAAAAGAGACCAATTCCTTTCTTTCTGACACAGCCTGTGCAGGGACATGTGTGTTGTCTTTAGTAGCCACCCTGGTTGGGCTGCATATATAAAGTGGTCAGTAGATTTTTTTATTTTTGCCTTTTTTTTAAGCTTCCTGGTCCACTCAGTGAATTCCCTGGAAAAGCCAGGTGTGTAGATGGATCACAAGGAAGAGCATCCCCCCTGCTGCCCTTTGCAGCCCCAACTTGTGCTGTTCTGCTTGTCTGAAATGCTGTTATTTTTGGCTCTGATAAATGCAGGCTGCTTTCCCCTCAGCAACCTTGGTGCTAAATTAGAAACTAATGTAAATTGTGCCCAAGCCATGTGCTATTTCTGCCAAAAAGGAGTAAAAATGGCATATGCACCACAGCTCACCTTCTTCCCACTCACCTTGGGGAGAAGTGACAGCCACAAACATGTGCCCCAAATCTGTTTGTTCTTCTACAGAGCTGCTTTTTTTTTCATAATAATAATAATTAAATTGCATAAACATTTCCTCTAGGTTGAGTTGTGCTTTATTAAGGAAGGTTAAAATTGACTTTTTTTGGATGGTATTTGGCCAGTGCTCATGTGGGCACTGTTGTAAAATGGGAAACACAAGTAAAGCTCTGCTGTTTATTCAGCAGTGAAAGCCAAGTTGTGCATGGCCAGGGGGCTTTTTTAGGGGTTCCTGGGGCACCCCGGAGCAGGTCAGCAGCTCTGCCCTCTCTGTGTCTGGGCAGCTCATCCCAATCACTGCTCCCAACACTCAGGGCATGGCAGGAAGCACAGGCTTTTCTCCAAGGCTTTCACTGGGAATCATTGCCAATAAGATGGAATTATTTTTTCTCCCTGCTCACTGACAGTTCCACTTAGCTTTCTGTGCTGCTTGGTTTTATGTTTTATGAAGCATTTGTGGTCTTGTTGTTTGCCAGAGTTCTCAGTGCAAGGCACACAACAAGAAATTCTGTACTTAGGATGCACAATGGCTTTTTATAACTGTGATTTTAAAATTTGACATTTAAATTTGAAAAGGTATGCACTGCTCAATTAAATCTGTGATATTTGAGTTCCTGAGAACACTAGAAAGTATCAAAAAAAGCTGTGCTTTGAGTGCTGCTGATGCTTTTGAATAAACCTCCACACATGCATCCTTTTTTTTTTCCCTTTGTCTCCTCTGGTGTGACTTTTTGTGTGATTTCAAAGAGAGATTGACAGAGACAGCTTTATCAGGCACAGAAAATACTCCAGAACTGTATTACATCTATACACAAGCCATTCTCAGGAGCTTTCAGGGATTAAAGGAGCACAGCAGTGGCTGGCACCAAGTTTAGGAGTTGTTGCGAGGTTGTGAAGTTGTTTTGGAGGTGCTTTTAGCAGTGCTCAGATGTTATTCTTGCCTGTCAATGTCCCACAGTATTTTCCTTGCACTCCCTGTGTGTTCAGATCCCTTTGACTTGAACTAAGATCATAAAGCCTTGGGGAAAGTACAGCCCTTTTTTTTTCCAGTGTTGCTTCAGTATCAAAGTCCTGTTTCATGGCACTGCTACTGATACAAAAACTAACAAATAAAAATCAGCAATGCTACATCCAGCTTCCAAGTTTGTCTTCTTCCGTAAAAGATGAGCACTTTGCCTGTCTCGCATTTGGCTGTAAAGCTGCACATTTGCCTCCCATCTGTTGATCCTACTTGTGCTCTGTCCAGTGTGGATGTCTGTGAAAAAGTGATGGGAAGCAACTTGGCTCGTATCAAAGTCCTGTTTCATGGCACTGCTACTGATACAAAAACTAACAAATAAAAATCAGCAATGCTACATCCAGCTTCCAAGTTTGTCTTCTTCCGTAAAAGATGAGCACTTTGCCTGTCTCACATTTGGCTGTAAAGCTGCACATTTGCCTCCCATCTGTTGATCCTACTTGTGCTCTGTCCAGTGTGGATGTCTGTGAAAAAGTGATGGGAAGCAACTTGGCTCTCCAAGCTGCAACTTTGATCAGGAAATAATTAGAGCCTTGTCATTAATAGTTCTTGTTTCATCTTGGTTTGGTCCACATGTGTCCCATGTTGGATGGCAGAGCTGCTCCTGTCCTGCCAAGACACCTCTCCCAGTGTCCCAGGGAAACATTTCCTTAGGAATGTGGAAGCAGGACTTGGAAGAGGCAGTTATTGGGAACAGATGGAAATAGCCCAGGGTTGTTGGTGTGAACTGGAAAGCAGCAGCAAACTGGGGGTGTTCCCACTGTAATAATATCAGTATGTTTGAGTGAAATCCATGTCACCCATCCTTCCAGAGCATCAAGCAGAAATGAGACTGGAAGTTCTCAGGGAGTTCTTGGCTCTGACACTTTGCAGCCTCCACTTTCTGTTTTTTGGAATTAGGATAAGATGCAAAGGTGTGATTTAGAACCAGGATCATTCCCAACAAGGAGACTGGTTTCCAGGTATTAGACTTGCACTGGTGGTTAATTATCACAACATCCATTGCAAAAACATATCATTTCCATATTATTTCCAGGAGGAATCCTAAAACAAGTGTCAGTCAGCTTGCAAATACTAAAGCATTATAATCTGGGTTGTTTAAACTCAATTGTTTTTTCCTTTTCTTTCAAAAAACTTATGTTTTGTGTTAAACATAGTTTATTACAACTGGTAAATAGTTGGAAAACTATGCAAATTAAACATAATTTATTAGGACTGATAAATAATAGGAAAAAAGAGGAAGTGAGACCTTTCTGTTGTGTTGAAATACAGAAAAATCATTATCAGCTCAATGGTTTTTATAGGAAATGTTGTGATGGAAGATTCTGGTAGTTCAGAGGAGCTGCACTGACTTACAGCTCCTCTGTGTGTTTATCCTGTCCTGAAACACATCCAATATTGATAATTCCATAACTGAAATTACACCAAGTTGTTTTTTTGTTCTCAGAGTTAACCTCCTTCCTCCAAGATTAATGGAATGCATTAAAATAATCCATATGAGAAATTGTGTGCTGCAGTTGGGGATGTTTGGTATCAATGGCTTCCAAATGCTGTTTGCTAATGAAGTGGCAGCAGCACAACAGTGAGGCCAGGCAAGGTCAGAGCACAAAGGGAAAAGGCATCCACATTAATCTTGGAAATAAGGGCTGCAATTTGCACGTTAAAATGCTGGGGAAAAAAAGACAACACAACTGAATTTCCCCCTGTGCTCCAAGTGGTGTTTCAGGGGAGCTGTAAATCCTTGGAGGCCACACTGGTGAGGATGGAGCTCGTTTTTAAGACACTGATAAGTTTTTGGCAGTATCTCAGTTGTGGGAACTGGGGGTTTTTTAGCCTATTTTTTTACATAATTCTGGAGTCAGGACACTTGCAAATGGTGGGAGGAGAAGTGGGATTATTTCACTGTTACTTGCATAATGAAAAAGGAGAAATTGAAAGCTGTGCTTAAGTCTGCTCATATTTTGATGATGCTTGGCTTTTCCTTATGGTTTATATTTAAAGTGTTTTGTTCCCTGAAAACATAATCACTTGACATTGCTAATTTAAGTGTTTGCATGTGATACTTGGAAATTATGTAATTAAAAAAAACCACCCTTTGCTGTTTTTTCAGGAATCAGATACTAGACTGATTAAGAGCATTTAAATCCCCCTGTATTTGAAAGGGAGGTTTTCTAACCCAACTGCAAACTGGGCAAATTACCAGTGCCAAGGTAAAACTTCCACAACCTCTGTGAGCTTTTCTGCCATCTGGCAAAGCCCAGTAACTCTCAGACCATCTCCTGCTCTTCCCTTGGCAATGGGGGAAAAGATGCCCCAGCTGGAAGAGCTGCCAAGGCAAGAGAAGGAACTGAGCCACACACATCCCATGGAAAGGAGATGTCCTGAGTCATCCAAGCACTTGGCACACACTCCAAAGGTCTTGTTGGAAGATCCCTGTAGTGGCCAAGCCTTTGTTTTACACATCCAGGAGAGGTGTGATGCCAGCACAAGACAACTGGGAGACAAAGCATCATCTAAAGAGATTTCTATATGAAGGAACCCAGAATTGAGATGAGCAGTGAGAATGTGGAAGTGTTGTCAGCAGCTTTCCCCTGAGCAGTAACTCAGGCAGTTTATCCTGATGAGAAATTCAAAACTGCTTCCAGGTTTATTTGGAGCATAAGGAAAAAAAAATTGCGTTTTCCTTTACTCTTTGAGCAAATGTGATCTAAACTTATTTGCTATAAAGCTATTTTGATATTAAATATTAGGGAGACACTTAGAATTCTAATGTTCTTATAAACCAGGGAGAAAAGATGAGGGGGGATGTTTTTATTTGCATGAAAATAGTGAGCCCCTGGTGCAGGTGCAGAGGAAAATTCTATTTATAGGGTACTTCCCAGGATGTTGTGGGTGTGCCAGTTTCCTTGCTGGAGTGAGCCCATTTCCCAGGGATATAAAGGAAGAAATGCTTTTCTAGCTGGGCCTGTGAGCAGAGGCAGCACAAGGGCAAGGCTCAGTTCTTTGCTCTCACAGCAGTGGATGATTGCAGTGGTGGTGGGATTGATTTTGTTTGGGTTTAGGAAGTAGAAGGCTTAGAAATGGCTCCAGGAAATGAAAAGGCAATCAACAGGCAAATCACCAAAAGAAAGAGGGGGGGAAAAAAGCTGTATTTCAGTGTTATTTATTCCTGAGATGTGCAGCAAGGTTTCTTTAAAATTCCCATCACCCTGAGGGAGTTGATTGGCTTCCATTTAATTTGGCTTCAAATAATAAATTCTTCGCTTGAGAAGCCAACTTGAGTGGGTTCTGCATGTCCAGGATCCCTTTCCCCAGTTGCCTTCAAGGCTGATTAGTGGATACACCAAAAAACCCCCAAACCAGGCTGACTGGTCATACCCTGTGAGTGCAAGAGAAAATCACCTACAAACCCAGAACAAGAGCACTGATCTTGGCAGCCATGGCAGGGAAAGGAATAGGACGGCTCATTGTGTTTGAAGAGCTTTGGATGCAGAGATGAGTGATGTGGCTCTGGGTGAAATCCTTCTGCCAAGCCTGGGCTGGGAGGGCACAGTTCAGGCTGGGCACACAAACCTGGGCCAACTGGTCTAGTGGGGCTTTCAGCACAGCTTGGGGGGGCCCTTCTGTACTTTAACAAACAGAATAAATTTTGTTTTCGAAGCATGAGGCTGAAATGGGACAACAAATTTCTGATGAGCAAACAACATCACAGGAGAGACTTGAATGAAAAAAAAGAAATCTGATGGCTCTTTAAACTCATTGATATGAATCTGTTCCAAACATTTCTGTTTATTTTCTCCTTTGAAATAGTTGATATGGGTGGGAATCATCTCCTTTTGCTGGACTGGAGATTAGTTTTCTGTTAAAACAGGTTTTTTTTCAAATTTCCAAGATCCCAGAATGGCTGCAGTTGGAAAGGACCACAGTGTCTCATCTGGTCCGACCTCAACCTTTTCTATTTGTGACTTTCCAAACCTTTTTCTAGCCTTTATTTATAGATAGGAGGGCTGTTCAAAGCATGAACTGTCCTGCCTAATGTATATTCCTTTAGAAATGTGGAGAATGGTTTTATTTATTTTTTTTAATGTGCCTGTCACCTGTTACAAGTGACTTTCTCCTGGCTGGTGATCGTGTGCCTTGTCTGGTAGGAATGAAGCGTCAGCATCTGCCTGCAGTTTTCCTGGAGACACAACCAAAGACCAACAAAAGAACATGAAATATGAATGAGTTGCAGGCAGGGGAGGTGAGACTTGAGGACAGTGGTGGCAGGGCCTGAGGCAAAGCAGTGCGTGACAGGGAGCCCCTGGAGTGATTGTGCTGGGAAACATGGAGCCACTTTGCCTTTAAAACACGAAGGCAGGTCATGGCTGGGATGAGGGATGTGGAGGCAAAGAGCTCCTTGTGCAATCTTAGCAGCTGGTTAGTTTTTATTGGGAAAGAGCTAAGCCAGGAAAAAGCGCAATAAGCAGCAGTTAATAGTGCTGGTACAGTTGTATTTATTGATGTATTTATTTCTCTGCTCTTTTTACATCTGTATTTACTTAACTCCTCACTGGAATCCAAACAGTTGCTGCTTTGAAGGGGTTTGAAGTGCCAGGTGAATTGAAGTGCACTTTCAATTACAGATTTTAGTTGATGTTGGATTATTTCAGAATCACAGAACCATTTAGGCTGCAAAAGACCTGCAAAACTTATTGAGTCCAACCTGTGGCTGATCCCAAGAGCACTCAGTGCCACATCCAGTTGTTTCTTCTCCACCACCTCCCTGAGCAATTTAAACAACATTTAAACAACATTTTCTATAAAGAAATTCCTTCTGATGTCCAGCCTGAACCTCCCCTGGCAGCTACACCCAACCTGGCAAAGTATTTATACTTCTTGTCTCATTTCATTTTTCTTGAAAATGGCCCATGAAATCAGTGTGAAACAGGAGCTCAGTTCCAGGACACACAACCTGCATCACTGCATGTCTGTGGTTCAGGTCATGCATTAACCTGTAATCAGTTCAAGTGTGCATTAGAATCTATTTCCAATTCCATTCCTCCATCCAGGCCATGTTTCATGGAAGAAGAAATGACGTTTGACAGCACACTTCATGTTGGAGAGCTGCAATCCAATTTGCCTCTTCCCAGAGAGCTGGGCCCCATGTTTCTGTTAATGAAAACCCTCATGTCATCCTGTTGTCCAAATTGCACAGCAGGAGTGACCACTAACCATCCATTAACCTCCCCCAGCACACCCTGAGTCAAAGCAGCAGCCAGGTAGGAGGATGGGTATGAACAAACCATACGATCTCCTGCTGCTCTCATCTCCCCCTTCAAAGGATTGCAGTCTAATTCCATGTATTTTCATGTTTTTCCCAGTGTATTTAAAGCCTGAACCATGTTTGCTTCTGGAGCCATGTGGCTATTTATAGGCATTATTTCAGGGATAAGAGAGATGATTTCACATCTCTGCCTCTCACTTTATCTGCAGGACTATCAGTGCAGCCTCTTTGCTTCATAATAAGCTGCAGCCTGGCAGTGGTGGCACAGAGAATGTTTGCAAACGTCTGTGTTTTGTTTCAAAGCTGAGGAGCGGAATGGTTGTTATTTTGGGATCTGTGCCTAATGCAATCTTCCAGTAGTAACTAAATCAGACGGTGCCCCCGATATTTGTTTGCTTTTTCTGCAGTGAAGGAGGGATGGTGTGGATGTTGTGACACGGGAGTGAAGCACTGGGCAGGAGCAGTATTTACAGTGGCACATGTATTTGTGCTACTCAGGCGGTTCTTCTCCATTACACTTTGCTAATGACCTTTCAAATCCTTTCCAAGTTTACATTTCTTCAATTTTATGAATCTTATTTTTTTAAAAAATGAGCTCTAATTCATTCTTTTCTCCAACAACCTTTAAATTATGGAAGAGAGTACTTGGAGTTCTAAGTAAGTCTTTTCTATTGGAATAGTAAAGTGTTCTAAATTGATGATGTGCTGTGGAGTTTAACCTCAGTGATAAGTGAGGGATTCACATCTCACCAGTCTCCCCTAAATCTGAGAGGAAAATCCTGACAACCTTGTCACATTTGCTTCCTTAACCTGGGATATCTCAATCTAACTTTGCATCTCTGAATCACCAGTTATTTTTTGCTTAAACAGAGATTGTTCTCAGCTGTCAAAGCCTAGAAAATATTAAACAGGGAAGCCAAAGGTTCCTAAAGTTATGCAGGAGGCATAAGAAAGATCATCTGAATAATCTTTCTTGCCTATGTACATGTCTGGTAATTGAAGAAAGATACTCATCTGCTGCCACTGAATTACTGCTCTGGCTGTGCTTGACTCCTTGGCTTTCTGTTCTGAGTTGTTTAACGTCAAATGAAGACGTGTTGGGAAGAGCTACCTGCAGGAAGGCAGCTTCCCAAGGCATTGGGAGCACCAGAGTTAGTGCTCTTCTAGTTCCATCTCTGAGGATCTGCAAATCAGCCGAGGTCAAGTAAATGATGCAGTGGCTCATGTCGTGGCACTGAGGAAACAAAAAGATGTGTCAAACCCCCTTGAGTGAAGCAGCGGTTAAATACACCCTGCCCTGGTGGAGAGTTGGATGGAGAGAGTTCTTTCTGCCAGTGCTTTGCTCTCCATCCCTGTTCCCCTTTGCATCCCTGGGCAATCTCTGCCTCAGGGGGTTGGTAATTAACGGGTGGAAGGATGTGCAGGCAGCTGCTAATTGTGCAGGAATTCACAGCCCTGGAGGGGGCTTGTGCAGGGCATGTCAGACATAAGGTGCTGTTCTCTGGCAGGAATACAAATTACCTGCTGCTGGAATCTGAAAAGCTGATGGAGTTGTAGAGCAGCAGGTGGGGTCTGAAGGAGTACAGGTGGAGATTTGATTTACAGGGAGAGAGAGAGGATGAAACAGTAGTTTCTTCTGGAAATGACAGCAGCTCTCTGCTTTTGATTAACCATTCCAGAAGAGGGAAGATGCAGCTGCTTCCCCCCCCTCACAAACATGCTGTTGAATCACAAGGAGATAATTTCTCTCTGTGCAGTCACTGTTTGTGTGTTCTAAAAGCAAAAGGCACACAGAACATCAGCACTTTCAACACAGCTCTGATTTCATCCTTGCATTTTGTTCTGCCACAGTTCTGGAGCTTGGGAGTTTAATTGTCTTTAATTGTATTTAGCAATCTAGTTCCTAAAGTACTAATAGGTTGAATAAGAGCTTTTATTTTAATTTTTTTTTAAATTTCATTTCAAAGCACTTGTTTTTCCTTACTGAATTTTCAAGTTAATGCCTGGTGGTTTAATGAAAAGGTCTTTGCTAAGATTTACAAGCAAACCAAAGTTTCTAATGGAAGCTCAGATAAGCAGCTGAGCCACAAACTTTGAATACATGAGTGCTTCCAAATCAGCTTCATTTTGTTTCTGAGCCCCTGTGCCAGCTACGAGAATTCTGCTCATCAAAACTATTTAACAGAACTCAGAGCATGACTAATACTTGGTGGGAAAGATTTGTGCAAACAGAAATGGCCAGAGGAGTTCAGATCTGCAACAAAATATTGAAGAGAATAAAATCCCAGCCTTCTAGTACATCAAATAACCTCTTGCCTTAAGGAACAGGGGCTGCAGTGGAGAAAGTGCAGCACAGCCTTTTTAAAAACATCAGTGACCAACATTTTCTACATCTTGGAGACATCTATAGGGAATGTATTCTTTTGAATTGAATTACCCTACCCATGCAAACTGCTTTCTTCCAGATAAACAAAACCAGACAGGCTGTAAGCAGATTATTAAAATATTGTGCAATTAAAGCAAACTCCTGGAAATACAAACAATTTGGTGTTTCCAGTTTAACCTAAAGTCTGCTAGCACAAATATATGTAAACCAGGTCTTATAAGCATGAGTTGCACAAGTGTCCAGCAGCAATTATCCAAGACTTAACCTGGAATTAGGATAAAATTCCCATCCAAACTAATGCAGGACTGGGAGTTGAAGCCATACCCCAAGCTAGGAGCTCTCAGCATCATGGAAAATCGGTCTCTTAGTAGTGGGAAGCAGCAGAGATTCTGTGAGTAAATCCCTGTTATCACAGATGTTGGCTGGTGCCTGCCAGGGAGGCTCAAGGATTGGCTGACCTGAATTTCGGGTGGGGAAGAGCCACCTCCAACTTCTGAGTGACAGGACCTGAGAATTAGGGTTTCCAATACACAAAATAGGGGCTTGTGATTGATTGTTGCTGTCAGTTAAATAAGGGGGAAGATTCTGCAATCCCCACTAATGGACTTGAGATACCAAAATTAAATTTAGGAGTGAAAAATGCTCTGGCTTATCCACTCTGCTGTAATTGTACACTTGCAATTCCTTCATCTGGACTGGACTTAAAATATGTACTTTAGTGATCAGATTAAATGAAATTTTAATGATCATCTGGGGTTATACAAAATACTAATTAAACCCAGGGAAGTCTATTAATATAATTAGCCTTGGGACAAGACAATTTAAGAACTGGAAACATTATTTGTAGCATCCTGTCGTTTCCTAAGTATGATGTTTGAGTCTGGAGACAAGAGACATAAAATGGAATTCTCTGTTTAGAAATGAGAAGGGCTGAGTGTATTTTGTGTGTTTTAGACCTTCTGGGTGCCTTTAGTTCACTCCTGACACCCACACAAGGGGACACTCTGGTCACTAAGAGTGACCAGCTCCTTCAAAGTTCCTTAACCTGGAATTCAAGGAGTACAAAGCACTGGGGTGGTGGATGAATCACTTCTCCTTTTGGCTTCAGAAGTATAACACAGGTTCTTTGGCATTCAGAAGAACATCTGTAATAATAAAAAAATCATTAAAGGGATGATTATCTTGAGATGACCCTGGCAGCACTTGCACACATGTAACAAAGTTGGAGCATAAACCTGTAAATACTTTTTTTCTCCTGTAGGTGACAGATTTAAGGTCACACATCACATGACATTTCTTCCTGT
The DNA here is from genome assembly GCA_013400695.1 of Neodrepanis coruscans. Lineage (NCBI taxonomy): Eukaryota > Metazoa > Chordata > Aves > Passeriformes > Philepittidae > Neodrepanis > Neodrepanis coruscans. The sequence continues at coordinate 37,786 of VYZS01064409.1, forward strand.
AGGATCAATACCACTATAAAAATGTTCATGTGGAATATTTGAACCCCTTGGGGATCCTCTCTGCCTCTTTGAGAAGGGCAAATGCATGAGGTGTGTTATCTGATCTACAGCAGGTCATTAGAAATGTTGTGGCCTTAAATATGTGTGTGAATTACACTTATTTTTTTTT
>VYZS01064409.1:38265-63612 GCA_013400695.1 Neodrepanis coruscans
TTAGAAATGTTGTGGCCTTAAATATGTGTGTGAATTACACTTATTTTTTTTTAGTTTAGATGGTTCAAATTGGGAAATTCCATTTTAGGAACTAAAAGCTTGAAAAGCATCAGAATTACTTGTCTGGAATTGACATTTTGGAGCTGAGCAGAATGTAAAGGTTACTATAGGATTAATGTTATGAGTTCAGAAAAAAACATCAGGGAGAGCCAGTGTTTTGCCCAGAATTTTGCATATTTAATGCCTCCATTAGACCTCACGAGGTTAATTTAAGAATCCTCTCTCTGTAGAACAGCTCAAAATATGTCTTTTTTTAATAAAGCCCTTGTTCCACCTAATTATTTTGGAGGCTCCTCACTGCTCAGTTCTACCAGGAAATACTCAGTGCTCCTTAGCTGTTGTTAAAGAAGTGTGTGAACAACTGAAGGAAGTTTAAAACCAAACAGAAAAGGAATGAAAAGGGATTTCCTGAACCAAATGTGTCTTTATATACTGCGGTTGCTGGGTGAGGGTTCATGACTTAATACAAGTTCTAAATATAGTAATTAGATCCTAAATTTGGCCTTTGTGGAAACCATTCCTAAGGGAGGAGGTAAAAAAAGGAAATCATTCCCTGTGCTCCTCCTCTTTGAGCATCAGCAAAAGCACCAATTTATTATATATATAAAAATTAATTTTAAATCTAGTTGTGGTGTGTTTAAACAAGAAACCACTGGCACCAGAAGACCCAAAGCATTTGCTCTGTAAGGATTGTGCTGCATGTTGTGATGCTTTGGGTTTATTTTTGGGTTTAGTTTATTAAGTGTGAAGCTTGGGAATGCTTTGTTATTGTTCTGGTCTCCCAGGAGTTGGAAGCTGCTGCTGTTCCAAGCTGAGAATAATGGTCTGAGATAGATGAAGTTGGGTATCACTTTATCTTCAAAGCAAGGGTTGGTGTTTGCAAAAAATGATGTCAGAAAGCAGGAATGCTGAGAAAAATCTGAAGGCTGTGTGTCTGTATATAACCAGTATATGTAATGCAGAAATATCTATGGGGTTTATGGACTCACCCCCCGTATATTTCAAATGGAAAGGAATTTGGTGAAGTGCAATACAAATTATTGCAACACTGCAGCCTCACTGGGGCTCTTCCCACGCCTCAGTTTGTGCAGGACGAGGAGACTTCATGGGAATGTGGCAGGAGCCGCTTTTTCTCTGCAGGCAAGTGCCCAGTGACCTGAAAGTCCTTCACACAAATTGGTTTGTTACCTTGAGATGCCCCAGACATCTTCATTTGCTGCTCATCCAAGTGAGCTCTTCCCTAATCAGTTCCTTTGGGAATTAGAGATACCAGCATGTGTATATATGTAAGGTAACATTTGTTTGTACAGCAATACAATTAACCCCCAATTTTATCTGTCATGGTTTTATTCATTTTAATTGACACTATAATCATCAATTAACTGCCTGAATTTTGGCTGGGACTTCATTGGCCCAGGCCAACTTAATGCTGGGGGTTTATGCTCTAAATGTTAATTCCAGCAGTGGTGCAGGGGAGCACCAGGCTGTGTGCTCAGCCTTCCCCTGACTCCAGTCCCAAGAGGCTTTCTTGAGTCATTGCAGTGTGGTGTGAGCTCTGCCAGGCCTGGATCCAGGAAAGCACTCAGGCATGGATAGAACTTGGGGATTGGAGCTCCAACTGGCCATTGACATCAGTGGGAATACTGATGTAATGAAAATTATGCACATGATGAAGCGCTTGGCTGGGCAAAGGCCTGAGCTAATTCTCCTTTGTAAGCAGATCTGGACACAAATTGACACTACATTGCTGTTTTCTTTAATTTATTATAGGAATTTAGGGTGAAGGTAATTTAATCTCCCATCAAAGACTTCAGCAAGCACAAGCATTAGAACAAAACATTTAAAGTAATTATAACAGAGTTTGTCAAAAGCACTTAGCATCATGTAGTTAAGATGTTACTGGGCCCAAGCTCTGTGAGCTGGAGTTACCTGAGAACTTGAAGAGCTGCTTGAAAATAGGTGATGAAATACAAAATAGGAGCAGAAGGAAATGGTGTCTTCCCTCTGGTTTTTAAATGTAGGGAATGCTGTGTCTGCATGAAGAAGCAAAGCCAAGGTATGTTCAGCGCAGAGAACAACTTGTTGGTTGGTGCTGGGTTTCTCTCTGGTGGTTGTTCTGGTTGTTGTTTTGGTGTAGGCAGTTGTGTTCACCGTTACACAGAATGTGTTCTACCAGAGCTGCTACAAAGATGGAGTTAATACAAATAAAAGCTGCCTGGTAATGGCAGCATAATTGAGAGGTGCCATCAGGGCTCTCTATGCTCTGTATCAACCTCTCTGAGCACCAAATATTGGCCTGTAGTTTGATGGTCACCTCCAAAACATGAATAGGTGAGTCCAGTTGCAATCTCACCTTTATCTTCTCTTCCTATACCTGATTATTTTATCTCTATATGAAAAAAAAACCAAACAGTACCTCTGACTGCCTTTTGCTCCATGGGTATTTTGGGAATATCAGGGTGCTGCTGGTGGAGGGAAGGGGGAAGAAGCTGAGTGCCTGCAGATTTGCTTCAGTGCTTCATAAAATGGCCACATTTCTGTGTCTGATTGCTCTGTGCAGGGTTATGATTATGTCTGAGATGTTTGCATTTATTAAATGGGTGTGGGCTATTGCTGAGGAACAATCTCTGTGTGTGACAGGCTCAATTTTGGAGACATGTAGGCAATAACTGCACCAAACAAAAGGCTGCCATGGCTGTCGTGGGTAAATGCCTATTGCTAGAAAACACTAAGAGAACTGCTTGGCTTTCTTTCAAAACTTAAAAGCAGTGGGGCTTTCTGTTGGAGCTGAACACTTGCTAAATGAGTTTTCCTCTCTGATGGCAAGAGAAACAAGAGCTGCTTTTTTTCTGCCTTGACATCATTTCTGTGAAGCTTCTGGTGCTTCTCTGGGCAGCCAGGGCCTCACCACCCTCACAGGGAAGGATTTCACCACAGCTTTTGTGAGAAGAGCACACTAAAAAAAAAATCTATTTCCCAGTAGTTCTGTAAACAGGAGTATAGAGGAAATAGAAAAGGCATTGACAGTTTCTACCCTCTAAAATACATTATTGAGCTTTATACCCCAGGAGATCTGTTCCAGCTGGTTGGAACGTCTGCTCCTCAGTGGTGTGGATGGACAGATGAGGAATGTGGTCAGTCTGCTGTTCATCCCAGAAGGAGCTGTGGAAATTCATCCCACAGTTCCTGAGCCCAAGTCACAGTTGAGGTGGATAAGGTATTTGAAAATCATCTTCAAGCTGCATTAACTCAATAGTGAAACTGCCCATCAATATTAAATTGGGGCAGTTATTGGGTATTTCTGCCTATAGAACGGATCGAATCCCTGAGCAAGTCACTCTGCTGGTTAATTGCCTGCAGAAATAAAAGGCTGTGACCTTTTCCAGCTTTGCTGTACAGGCAGTAGCTCTTGTGCAAGCTTCTGTTTGGACAGCTCTTGCGTTTTCTCCCAATTAATTCCCATCCGGGTTGCTGGAAGTAATAAATCAAGCTTTTGGAAAACCAAACAATATCAGTCTTTTGGGGAGGAATGAATGAAGTGAGGTGGTTCTCAGTGGTGCAGCTTTACAAGCCAGTTTGCTGCTTGTCTCCTCCTCTGGCAGATGGAGAAATGAGCAGAGAAAATCACATTTTTCTCTGTAGCCTTGTAAGACACATTTAACCCAAGTACATGAACTTGGTGGTCCCCAAAGCTTTGGGAACAGAGAGCTGTCACTTCTCCTTCAGCCTAGCAGTGCCTATTAGTGGAAATATAACCAGCTCCAGAGCTCAGGATCTGGTTTCCATTTCATGTAGCAAAAGCCATGTGTGCATTCCCTTGGGCATTTTTGATTTTTTTTGTGGAAAACGTTCTGTGTTAGTGCTGTGCACTCACTGTTGCTTTTTACATCTGTTATGAAAAATTGCAAGAAGCCACAAATAGCTTTCTGCTTCTCTCTGCTTCCAACAGTTTTATCATTGTGTCATCTCCTAAGGATTGACAGTCAGCAGGGCACAGCTTTGGCGTTACTGGGGTGATTTTGAAAATGAGATTAATTTTTAAAAAAAACCCCAACCCTTTTCTAACTAAACTTAGCACCAAATATAGATTTCACTTGCCACTTCAATACAGAAACAGTTGCTGTGTTTGTTGGAGGACAAGATACATCTCGGAGGTGACACTTTCTGATTGTCAGTGAGAAGGACATCTGCTTTTAAATTGGGGAATGGTTTTTTTGCTGATGGAAGGATTATACACATTGCTGTCAGTGGGAAGGGAGGACATTTGGAGTCAGAGAAGGAATATGCAGTAATATCTTGAATCCTCTCAGGGTCAGTTGGAATATTTTACAGTAAAGAGGTTCTGACCCTCTCACGAAAGCCTCAGGTTATACTGACTTTGCTGATACTTCTCAGCAGTTATACACAGAGGTCAAAATATCAGATTCTGACCTAGTTCTGGAAGAACAATATTAAATTTTCCATGAGATATCTCAGCATAAGCTGTGTAGCTCTTAGTGGGCAGATATTCCAAAATAAATGTAAAGAGATGGTATGTTATAAGCTGAATACTCTAAAAGCTTTCACACTGCCTAAATTGGGGCTTCCAAGTACCTAAAATTGATCTTTAATTGGTGTACTGGTAAAAGCCTGTGGTTCAGGGGGATGTGCTGCTGGATTCAGGTGGTGTCCATTGTCCTGCAAAATTTAACATCCTCCTGGTTTTTAAACAAATCCCGAAGCAAACAAAGCTCACCACCCCTCTCTTTAAATATGGTTGTAATTCTGTGACAATTCTGTCCTGAGTCCATCCAGCCTCACCACAGACATGGACACCCAGTCCTTTCTGGATGGAGCACAATGTTGTCAAAGTCTGTACAAACAGCCTTAATGAATGTGAGTCACTTCACTCTTGGAATTCGTTTCTGCTCTGCAAATGGCCACGATTATGTGGCTGAACTGAGAGGAGCCATAAACCAAACAGAACTGTCACCCAAGTCCTGCTGGCAGTGATCAGCTCCCAGCCTGGGCACTGCCGGTGTGTGGGAAAGGCCAGTGCTGTCCAGAGAGTCAGGGGAATACCAGCCCTGCTCTACATGCAGGGTGGGGCTGCCATCCATGTGGGAATGGGTCTGCAGCACTCAGCCTATGTGTGTTCCCTTGCTTTCATCCTGAAGCTCTCCCAGTGATGGAATTCTCCACCTTCCATGTCCCGGAGGATTGCTGGGTGTGTTGCCCTAGATGGGAAACTTTGGAAGTGGCTGAGGCATTTAGAAGCCATTTGTCCATTCATTTGCTTTTTCCTGAGCACAGAGGTTGGATTTTTATTGCATCCCTGGAGGTAGGATGTGTCATTCATGGAACAGAGGAATTGGATGGAGGAGTTTTGCTTTGGGTTGCTGTGTCCCTTCATTCCTGTGCTTTGTTTTCAGAAGCTTCAGACTATTTGTGAATCATCAGGGTGGCATCAAAGTGCTCAGTGTGGGTTGTGGGAGACCTTTCAACCCATCCCTGTGCTCACCTGATAAATGCACGAGGGCAGAGGACAGGGAGGTGTGATAGAAAGCAGGAATACGGGTTAAACACCCCGAGCTTTCATCTGCGTGCAAAGCAAGGTTCTGTTTTATACTCTGGGATCCTAAGGAAAAGGAGATTTGTCACTCTTTAAAGCAGCCGAGCTGCTGAAGTGCCTGTAAGGGACTTCCACTCCCGAGTTTCTCCAGTGGCTGCAGGGAGGCGAGGCCGGAGCGTGGCATCAATCCGTGCATTTCTCTTCCTTCGTTTCCTCAGAGCAGCATCCTGGCAGTGGCTGTGGCTCACAGTGCCCTGGGCTGGCCTGGCAGCAGGAGGAGGGCAAAGGGGTGACTGTGCTCCCTCCCTGCCTCCCGGCAGCCCCTGTGCCGGTCCGGCATCCAGAGCCACAATGGCACATTGTCCCGCCGGGATTGCGTGCTGCGCTTCGGATGGGCTGGGGAAGGGGTCAGTGTTTTTCGTGCAGTGGGAGCCAGCAATCTGGAACAAACTGCTTTACAAAGTGCCCAACTTGCCTTTCATTATTCCCAAAATAAGAAGTGCATTATGTGGCAAAAGGATTCTGTACTGCTTATGTTGTGGAGGGTTTTTTTTTCTGTTGTTGTTGGGTATTTTTACCCCAGAGAAAAAAGGCTCAGGAAACCCTTTAAGGAACCTTAACATTCAGCTTTTTGTGGAGGGTACTAATGGTTGGTAATTATACCTTTGGGTTTTTTTTTTTCCAAGAAAATTGACAATCTCACTTTCTTCTCCAGGGCAGGCAGAAATCCCTTTGTGTGTGTGGGTAAATGGCTGGAGTGCTCCAGAGCAAAGCCTGCAGGTGCATTGTTTGGAACTGGGAGGAAGTGAAAGGTGGCAGCCTAATTACCGAGCTGAGATGCCTCTAGAGACAAGTAAGATGCCCACATCTGTGTTCAGCTTTCTTAGGGAGTCAGCACATTCAGCTCCAGGAATACTTGGGAACATTCAGTAAAACCAGATATTCTATAGTTAGAAGTTTTAGCACACAGAGGAGGAAAATCAATGTTGTGTATTAAGGATACTCGTTATTAGCAGTGGATACATCAGATATAATAGCAGATGAAATATCCTGCTGTGTGCAGCATTCCCAAGTCAGCCAGGCTTTGGCTGGGATACCACAAGTGTCCACACTGGGGTTTCCAGCTCCCAGACTTGCCTTTCTCTTAGGAGTGAAGACCTGAGGGTCCATTGATCCTCTTTCTCCCCTTCCACTCCTTCACCATCCCCACGTGTAATTGCTTCAAATTTCCTCTGGTGAACTCAAAGACAAAATGAGAAAACATTTCCAGCACATCTTGACCTTGGATAGTCACACAGTGCAAATTTATTAGTGGAGTTTGTCTTGGGAATTGGCCTGAAGTTTTACAATAGCTTTTGTAATGCAGGGGACTCAGTGTTGCTCTGTTCCACACATGTAATTCAAGCACCTGTTTTTTTCCCTCCTCAAATTTGGGGGATATTTGTGAGTTCCCCGTAGTTTTGACTAACTTTCCTAGCAGTGTGACTGCCAGATCTCTGGCTATTGAGATTTGAGAGAAATTCTTTAGCATAAGCATAATTGTTGGTGCTGTGTCATTTTAGGAATGCTGTAGTGAGCAGCAATCTTTTACGTATGTATAAAACCCCCCCCCAAGTCTCCTGAATCTCCAGAATTGTGGCATGTTAATATTTTAGGTTTTATGCTTTTTTATTGACATCACAGACAGGTGCCAAAAGCCCTTTAGGCTTTAGGGCAGAGCCTTGTGTTGAAACTGCCCTGCTCTCTCTGCTGCCCATCACACAAGAAGTCAGGAAGATACAGAGCTCAAGAAAGACTCTTCTCCCTCCTGGTCCTGTAGCCCAAGGCAAAACATCATTATGATTTAATCTGAGACGTGGGGAAAGGAGTAGCCTTGGAAAGCACAGAGAAATATGTAATTTTGTCACGTTTTTGACATGTTACATAAAATAATGGGCTCCTGCATGAGCTGCAAGATCACGGTCTGTTTTCTCTATATTTAGCTCTTCTTATGAAGAGCAGCTAATCCATGGCTGAATGTAGAACTAGTGCTGGCACTTGTTCAGGGGGGTCTTTCACTTTGCCTGTGCCTTCATGCATTTGTTTGCTCACGTGTGTGAACCCACGTGTCTCCCTACGAACACATAAGTTCCTGCTGCCCCAGTCACCCTTAAACACTGACACATTTCTTCTGTGCCTGGGTAAAGGAACTTGTTTTAGCTGCAGATGTCCCTGGTTCTTGGCTCACTGTTGGGTACTGCTCAGATTTTATCAGCACTTTGCTTCACTGCTCATTCTGTTGTTCCCCAGAGCGCTCCCATTGTGTCCAACTCCATTCTTTGTGCAGCCCACACAGGTTTGCTCCTGTCGTGCCAGCAGAGGATTTGTGCACTCCAGTGCTCCAGGGCTGTGCTCTGGAGCAAACCCTCCCCTGTTTCACCTTGCAGAGCAGCTTTGGGATGAGACTAAACTGGGAGTTGTACCCTGCGTGCATTTCCAGTGTGCTCCCGCTCTTCACTGCGGGTGCTGAAGCACATCCTCTCCTCAGCCCTGAGATACAGGAGAGCTAAACATCAGCTTTTCAGCACCAGCAGAGTCTCTGCCCTGCAGATCTGCCCCTGGCATCCTCACAGCTGCTAATGTACAGGAAGCCAGGCATATCTTTAGCTTTTTCCCTCCTGGTTTAAGTTACAGCATCCTGTGCTGGATCTCTGTAATAAGTGATCTTAATCTCTCTGACAGAGCCTGTTTCTGCTTGCTGGCACTATTAGACATAATCAACTTGTAGTCACTGGGCTTTTAATTTATGGCTACTGCAGGATTTATTGTGTTTGACCTGTGCTTCGTGGGAAGGTGGAGTTGGGAGAGATTTATGGATTCCCTGCTTTTGTAATCTTTGTCTTAAAATCCTATGCAAAGACTTCTTAAATACCTCTGATTCCCAAGTTTTTCTATGAAAATATTGTAGCTTGAGCCTCCCAATTCTCCATCCAAGAACTGCAGTGTATGGATGTGCCATTCACACATTCACACAAGGGAAGAGATAGAGGTGCTTCCCATAGAAGTGAAGCACAAGGGGAAGTGGCCTCTGATTTTCTTTTGTGAAAGAGATATTTGATGTCTTTTTTCCTGGAGTTTGTTTTTTTACTCCATAAGTATTGTGTCCATGAGGAAACATGGTAGGGAAATGTTGAGTTGGAAATGTAGGTTGTGCCATTGGGTGGGCAAGGCCTCCTGACTGCCAGAGCTCAGCCAGGACCTCCCCTGTCAGATGTTCCTGTTTGCCAGTGGGGATTTGTGGCAGTTTTTGTACAAAAGACACTTTAGGCTCTCTCATCATAATAGGCAATCTTTGCCAAATCAATAAACTGGTACTTAAACAAATTCTGTGTAGGATGGCAGCCTAAACTGGAGGTCACTCTTTCAAATTTCTTTTCTCTTTCAGCTCAGGGGAGCCACTTGTGATTGTCATTTGCATGTATTTGATGTATGCCCTGTCTCTTGTGGTATTCCTAGATAATACAAGCATCACACCTCACTTCACAGAGAGTAAGTGCTGAAAAACCTGTGGCTGGTAGGTAATCAGAAAAGCATAAAAACTGCCAACATTTGGCAAGGGATGCATAAAACCACACTGGACTTGCTGTGAGAAAACCAGGTTGTTGCACAATAGTGCAGGTTCTGTGAAACTGCTTCCTCCTCACCTCAGTGCCTGGTGCCATGTCAGGCTCTTACCTGAGCATTGATACCTGTGGCACCTGGCACTGGCCAGGCTTGGAACAGTGGGGAAAGGATTAATTTTTTTCTCTGTTGGTGTGGAGGAGGAGCAGATCACTGTGAGAGGGATTATGGTCTGGCACCCCTTGGAGTCATGGAGATGGCATTGTCTTTTCACGGATTTGCATTGACACGGGATAATCCTCGGGGCTTTTGCTCTGTCAAACACTCCTTGCCTTCAGAAGTTCTTCCCTGGAGAAGTCCAACTTCCCCCCCCACCAATAGTTCTGGGAGCTCACCAGCCATTCTTATCTCGCTGCAAATGTGCCATCTTCCTATGGATTTAACCCCACTTTTCTCCCCTCCATTTGCCAGGATGAAATAATAGGATTGTTCCAGTGGGAAAGGCAGCGTGTTTTGACACCATTGTGTCAGAGTGGCACTTTGAAGGTGATTTGTTTGACTTGTGCTTAGTTCCTGTTGGCGTTTCTTTGCACTTATTATCCTTTTGTAAACATGCAGAGCGGGCTGCAGAGTGCCAACTGCTCCGTGGTTTCTGTGAAATCAAACCTCCAGTACAGCCAGTTCACATGACCTTAATCCCCTGTGCCAGGCTTGTTTTGGGACCAGGATCTGCAGAGAAGGGGAACTTGGGATACAGATCCATCAGGCTGTGCTCACCCCAGTGAGGGGCAGGTCCTGACACCTGCACTGCCTCAAGTTGGCAGAGGAATGATTCCTTCTCTTTCCAGGCAGGTATGTGCCTCTGAGTTGTAAATGAGGAGTTAGGGAATCCTTGGATTTGTGTTATCCAGCTCACTAAGGGCTGTTACCTCAGGGCGAGAAAATCCCTGTTTTTTATGTTTCTATAAATATTCTACATACTTTTTTTTCCCCCCTTCCTCATAAACACATCCAGTTTACCTCTGTGCCTGTAGCATGGGATAGGGATCCCTAAGCATCCCCTTTCACTCCTTCCAGAAGTCCCGTCTCACTAGTCACACAAGGCTGGCACCTTTGTATTTCAATATTCAATCTCCTGCTTCTGGGAAGCTCTGGAAGGAGATCTATTACAAGCTGGATAAATTCCTTCTGCCTCCCCCCTGCTTTATGTCATATAATGGTGACAAAAAAAAATGGCAGTAGGAAAAGGCTGCTATTGTTCAAATAATTAATCTGGCTGATAGCCTCTTCCTAAAGGGCCCTTGGGAGAGAGGACTGCCAAAAGTAGGCTGCAGGCTGGGTGAATTTGCATAGTGTGAAAGGTGGGACATTTAATAATAAATCTCTATTTGTTATCTTGGCCTTTTACAATGAAAGGGAAGTGCTGCCAGTGCTTTGACGTCCAGAGTAAATACCCGACAGTATTTACTAGGGGAGTTAAAAGAAAAATGAAAAGCAGAGTATAATGGAGTAAGTTTGGAAATGCTGAAAATGGTGAGTTTCTCTGGTTTCTGGAACTCTTGAAGAGATTAGCATAAATTTGGTTACATGAAGGATAAAGCCTGTTGTTAGAAGTGGTGGCAGTGAATCCAGCACATCATAAATTTAATAATCTGCTTCTGCTAGTTTTCATCTTTTTTCATAATGTTTCCTTGACAGAATTATCTGCTCTGAATTTAAGTCCAAATCCTCTCTCTCTCCACAAATTTTTACATCTGTCACTGGTTTTGGGGCATAAGTGGCCATTTAGAAAATAACCAGACTTCATGTAAAGGTGCTCGGTGATGGCATATCCATCATGTCTCAGGGATGTGACTAAGTGCTCCTTTACATTCAGGATCACGTCATTTATCACCTGTGAATCCAGGCTTCTTCTCGGGATAAATGCTAATTGATGATTATGCCATGTAATTAGAAGCTGTTCCTTACCAGTAGCTGGGTTACTCAACTTAATGGCTTTTGTATCTAACAAGCAACATATTCCGAGCAATCAGAGCTTATAGTTTTGAAAGGCAGCATTGCTGAGCTGGGTTAATGTGGTTAATGCAATCTGCAAATATCGTGCAACAGCTCCAGTCCTGCAAACGAAGCAATGGGGTGATGATTGCCAGCAGCACACCTGCTGTCGGCACAGGCAAAGGGAATCTTTGGGGATGCAAAAGGTGCTGCTTGAGCAGGAGACACTAGGAAACATTTCCCCCCCTGCTCTTGTCTTCTGAGCTTACTGGAACTGCTGAGGAAGGTATTTTGTTTAAAACTGAAGTTTTGCTGTGCTTGTGAAGCCTTTGAAGCTGCTCTGTTACAGTCTGTTACCACCACATCAGGTGCAGCCTTGGGGTTGTATTGGGTTACACCACGGAGGGTGTGGGAAAAACAAGCGGGAGGCCAAACAATGGCTGGGGATGGGCACCCCCAGCAGCAAGGCCGGGTCTGCAGGAGGGAGCTGATCCCCGGATTGCACAAGCCCTGGTGCCACGCAGGCAGAAGCCAGTGGAGCGTAGGGAGCTGCCCGGGCATCAGGGAGAGAGGTTCAGGTGTGCTCACCGCGCTTGTGCAGCCAGGATGGACAGGGAAAATGCTGTCTGCAAGTCTTTGTCTGCAAATATTTCATCCCACCCCTCAGATCAGCCACTCCTGCAGTGTCAGTGTTCACCAGCTGTCCCTCACTGCCACAGGGAGGAACCAGCGGTGCTGACTCAGCCCAGATGTGGGATCGGAGACACAGAGTGGAGAAGGGAGGGTTGTAACTCAGATTTTGGTGCAGTATTGCTGTGCCTACAGAGTTCCCAGTATTGCTGGCTGCTTTCCTGATTGTTTCTATACTTACTGACTTTCCTCATCCTTTGCCTACCCCCCTGTCCCTGTAATTGTCCAACACATTTGAATTCTCTTGCCATTGTTTAGAATCGGTGCCTTTCCGTGTGTCTGTCTGTGGTTCCCTGGCCTGCTGCACTGGCAGATGCTCAGGGGCAAATCTTCATCTGGTAAAAACAGAGCTCCCTGCAACAGTGGTAATTCACACCAGCTGACAATTGGCCACTTGTGCTCTATCTTAAAATATCCATCTCTGAGAAGCAATTTGTTGCTTAAAGAAGAAAATGCTCCTAATGTTCTCTTTCTCATTTCCAAACACCATGAATATGGTTGGGTGTTTTTTTGCTTTGTAGACTAGGCTTTGTTTTGATGAGAAGCAGTGTTGTGTAATCTGGACTGTAACACGTTCATGAAAGTGCCTTTGAAATACACATTTTATTTCTTCTTAAAATATTTTTAGAAAAACATTCTGTATTTTGCTACGAGATATGTAAATGCTTCATACCTGCCAAATCTTTCTGTTTGGGAAGTATCCCTTCCACATTTTGGCAGGGTAAGTGTAGTTCTCCCCAGATACCTTCAAATCCTCTCTGAAACCAACTTATTTTTCTGACTCCAAGCGTGTTCTCCATTTTAAAATGTTGATAGGTGGATAATTGTGACTAACCAAGGACTGCTGTCTCTGGAGAAGGGCAAGTCACCTCGGGGTGACCTTTCCTTAGGCTCCAAGATTTGCACTCCACAGCCTCTGCAGTGGGGTTCCTGGGAACACCCAAGCTCTGTGTTCTTTTGTTATCTCTATAAATATGAAACTGTCATGTGCTGCTTTTAATACCTGGACTGCAGAGCCATAGCAAACATCTTCAAAAAGCAACAAAGAGAGGGGCCTATTTTAAGTAGGGAGGTGGAGATGAGGAGGGTTGGTCCTGTTCAGGATGCTGTTACTGCATTAAATCAAATCTGGCTTCTTGCATATAATGCATTATTGCTGATAGGCTTTGCTGCTTCACCCAAAACCTAAACTCTGTCTCCATGGGGCAACTGAAATAGAAGGGTTTCTGGAGTGGGTGAAGGTGCATTGGGTTTGTTACAGTTCAATTTTGGAGTTTTCTGGGGAGACTTTTGTTCAGTCTGAGGGACTGAATGTGTTTGTTCATGGGTTTTTTTTTCCCTTTCTATTCCCCCCCACCCCTCAGCAGGAAGTGGCATCCCTCCATCAAAAGAAAAAGTAAAAAAGCAAGAGCAAATGCAAGTATTTCAATGCTGGACTTGCCATCTGTGTGATTTAAAGAGGCTGATGCTATCTCAGCATTGGCTCTGTAGAAGGAATACTGGGAGTAAGAAAGAATGGGAAGATGATATTGCTTTGTTTGTTTTAAAAGCTTCCAAGTTTGATTTCTTCATTTTATACCAGTATTTCAAACCGTGGTTAATAAAAATTGTTCACACAATGAGCTCCAGAGCCTATGACTTAGTAGAAATTATTAGGAGTTTGAAACCCTTCCTTTCTGGCTCTGACACTTGCCCCTGGGTATGGAGTCTAAAGGACTTCATGAGCCTCAGACTGATTACAGACATGAGGGGAAGAGGTGCAAACCCTCAGAAATGGGTAAAAGTATATGTAAGGGGATTCCTGGGTGTTGGCAAATCAATTGCCCAGGATAATTTTTATCTGAGGTGGTATAAATGATCACATTCTTAGCCTAAAAGTTGCCAAGGACCAGTTGGTAAGAGTTATTTCCCTACTATCTCTTCCATGTATCCATCTCAGACTTTCCCTTCTTTTGTAGTGGGGAGCCTTGAAATTTTAATCTTTAATTATTTGATCTCTTCATTTGTGTGTCTTCTTAGTTTCTCAGTCTTTTAGTTGACAGTGATTTGAGTTTTCCCTTTCAGAAAGGAAAACCACTCATTTGCCTCGTGAATATCAAAAATACGACTTACCAAGAACACAAAGGGGGAACTTACTGGAAGAAACACTGCAACTTTCTTTTAAGATTCTTTCATTTCTGTTTTATTATTGATATTAAATGGTGTCACAAATTATACTGCAACCTTCTTTCTTTTCTTGCCCACACAAAGTGTTTAATAAAAGAAAAGAAAATGTCACTGGATCTGGGGAAGTGTCTATATGTGTTTGTCAGAACACTGCAGTAGAGTGGCATTATGTTGAGGACCCAGTGAGGGTGGTAATTATTCTCTCAGCAGTTTGAGGCTGTACCTGTTCCCTGCATTTTAAATGCCTGCTGGAGAACAAGGCACTGCAAATTGATTAAGTATTAATTGTGACACCGAACGTTTCTGTCCCGTATTGTTGAGCTGCATTGATCCATAACCTGCCTTTAAACAGGGTGATGCAACTGCTGGAACGTGAGCAAAGTGCAGGAGGTGGCTTTTTGTGTCAAGTCCATCTACAGCTGGATGGAAAACACGTTTGCCTTCCAGGGGTGCCCTGGGAATTCATTCCATGTTAGTTCTGTGCACCAAAGTAACAGTGAGGTCAGGTGGGTGTTTCCAGACTGAAGGATCTCTCTTGTAGGTTATGGAATTTTGGGGGGTGAAGCTCTGATAGCCTTTGAGCAGAAGGGTATTATTTTGATTAGGAATATGGGTCAGTGCAAGGCTGAGACCAAGATGCCTCTTTAAGCCTTTCCTCTGCTTATTGAAACACAGTTTAATCAATAAAGAATATTAAAAGGCTGTGTTCTGTACTTACAAATCTCCACAGTTACCTCTGATGTTTAACACACCCCAAACAACTCATCTGCTAAAGGATATGCTTGCTGCCACAACCTCCTTGTTCTTCTGTAGCCAAAAACACCACAGCCTGCCAGGGGTGCTCTGTGCTGCCAGGGACACACTTTGCCTTTTATTTATGGGAAATTTTATTTCTTTTTTATCCCTGTGGATGAGTGAGGTCTTCCTGCTCTGTGGCTGCTGTGGAGCAGGGGCAAAACCCACCATCCATCTCTTGTGTCCAGTCTCTCCAAGGGTACTTTGAATGAATTTTGGACTTGTGCTTTCCAGAAGTTGGCAAAATGCACATTTAAAGCGTAGCAATCATCGGTAATCGCTTTACTATCGATTTTAATGGATGGTAATACAGTTTTCCCTCCAAGTGGAATAAAAATTACTCCTAATTTGATCTTGCCATCAAAAAAGCTTTCCTGTGCTTTGATTTTATTTTGTGTATTTTTAATCACTTCTCATTTCAAAGCACATAATTTTGCATTAATTGACTACTGGGGAACTTGTTCTGTACTAAAAACATTAGTTGTTTTAATATTGAAGTGTTTCACTTGGTGTATTTCCACCGCTGGAGATTAAGACACTTCTCCAGTTCTGGCACGTTTCATACTTTGAAAATACTTACCTCAAGCTGCCTTTCCTGCCTCTGCCTTGAGGCATTTCAGGTAATGAAGGGAATATGAGTTTTGTGAATTTTGAAATGCTCTGGGAAGGTTTGGTTTGGAAGCTCCTGCTGCCTTCTTTGTGATCCACATTGCTGGAGCCCCACATTTTCCTCCCCACGTCCTCCCTTGGACTATCTGAAGGGTGTCTGTCTGAGAGGAGAGGCCAATTTTCATGGGTATTTGTAGTGCATATCTAAATATCCTGTATTTCTTGCAACATTGTATTTTCCATTGGAAAGGAAGCCATCATTTATCTTCATAAGCAATAGAATGCTTCTTTGTGCTTATTAACTTTTTCCTCTCTATTAATCTCCTGTTCATCACTGAAACGTTCTTGCAGTCCTCAGTAATCACCTACTCATGGCTCATCAGTCTAGTGGTTATGATTTTTTAATACTATTAATGTGAATTTGACATCATATCGATTCATCAACAGCTGGTTACAAGTGATTCACTTCCACTGTTTAAACAGCATTTCCCAAACTTGCTGTGTTTGAGTTCATGTTGAGTCTCTGCAAGCAAATTCTTTGTATTTCTCTGTGTTTAAAACTGCTGGGTCCCAGCAGCTGCTGCTCAGAAAGATCTGTCCTTGCTGGTAACTAATTACAAAGAGTCAGAAATTCTCCAAGTGCTGCTCTTGGCACATGGCAGCTGAGAGTTACTTTTTCATCACTTCAGGCCAGTGACCCTGTGAGTTTTTGGACATGATTATTTTGTGCAGCTTCTCCACTCTCTGGTTATGTCTGTGAAAATTATGACTTCATTTAATAACTAAAATCCTCTTTTCCGGGCTATGATTTTCACAGGTCAGTCCTGAAGTCATCACTGAAGCTTTGTTGTAATCTCAGCTGGTGCAGATGAAACACAGCTCCTGATTTAAAAAAAAACAATAAAAAAATAAGCTGTTCTTCATTTTTCTTACCACCTCTTCTTTGATTTGACTAAAACTGGTCGTTGTGGGGCCATGTTTTCACCTGTGTGAATAATTGGTTTGTAGTGTGTTATATAGAACTGCAAGCTTTTTGTGACAAACTTATTATTTTAACCTCCATCTGCCATTCCCTCAGTTCTCTTAAAAAAACACAACATTAGAGAGGAACAAATTTGACATAAAAATCCTGTCCTAGCTCCTAAAGTACTATTTAAAATAGGAAGAGGACTAGGAGGAGACTGTGAATAAGAAGTGCTTTTGCAGCTTGCTAGGACTTGCTGATAAATATGAAGAGTTTCCAACAAATTCCCTGACTTTTCTATTGGCATGTATAGAGAGTGGCTTAGAAATGGCAGCATAAGCTGCAAATTAAAGACAGTTTATAAAAAAAAAGCTGGTTTAGGAATGGCAGTGAATGCTGTGGTAAGCCTGAATTAGCCCTGCTTTCTGGGCTGATATTTGTGGATTATACTTTAATGGCTCAATCCTACAAGCCACTGAGCAAATCTGACTTTATCCACTTAGGGCAGCCTTGGCTTCAGCAAGTGCAGAGTCTCCAGGAGCACAGAGCTGTTTGCACACTCGTGTATCAGCTGCTGTGGAGGTGGTTTTGGTACTTAAAGCGTGAGCATTTGAGTTATTTGCCTGTTCCCTTTCTCCTGCCCAAAGGGAAGGTCAGCTGCCTGCCTGTCTGTGGGGATGGATGTCCTGGACATCCTCCAGTGGGGAGGAGTTGCAGCTCTCTCAGCTGCCTCTGGAGCATCATCTTTGCAAACAGCACAGCAATGTTTAGTTTGTGGTACATTTAAATGATAAAACAGCCCCTGCCTGCTGAGGTCCCTGAGAGATTTAAGGTGTAGGAGAGGGAGCCGAGTGTGGGCAGTGAAGCTGTTTCAGGTGCTAATCCCTGATCTCTGGCACCTCTGGAGATCCTGAATGGCCTCACCTCGGCAAAATGCCCAATAAAAGCTTTTACTGGAGAATAAAATACCGGCTTAAGGGAGGGTGGGCTGGTCAGGCTCTTTAAACCCCCATTTGTAGTTGGCAATTGGCAAACCCATTGTATTAAAAATATATATATAAAGAAAACAAAAGGAAAAAGGTGACTTCGAAACAAAACTGCCTTTCCCCCCGCCTTTGGCTCTCTTGAAAGCCCCTAAATACTTCCCCAGGTGGGTATTGAGCACAGCCTCCCCCAGGCAAGCCCTGGGCCCACACAGCCTCCCCCAGCAACTGTGGCATCCTGGGGCCACACAATAAATTCCTCCCCTGCACGACCTGGGGCTTTATTTTGGTACAAGAATCCCAAAATGGCAACCCAGGGGGGAGGACAATTCAAATTCCAGCTTCCCACACAGCAGTACAGAGACTTACCACTGAGTCACCAAAGCTGCTTAGGAATCTCATTCTGATGTTTCCTGAAAACACCATTCCTACCTGTGGAACTGGGGAGTTCAGGCTTTATGAAATTCGGTTCCATGTTTCAAGTGGATTAACAGATGCCTTTTTTCTCTCTGAATTTAAGAGCTACCTTGTATCTCCAGTCAGAAGGGTTTTCAGTCAGGGGATGTAGCTCAGATGGAGGTTCATTTTTTTTGGATCAGGTTAGATTCGAGTTTCAGATGCTTGAGAATAATGAGTTATAACTGGGAGCAAAAGGCTCTGTTTAACCAGAAGGACCTCCAGTGTATATGGTATTTGGAGGAAAGTATTTTGTTTTCACCTAAAACAGAGATATCATAACATATTCTGCCTAATCCTGTTATCTCTGAATGCAATTCATATGAATCCAGAGGAAACATTTATTTAAATGCTTAATTTCACCGTCTCACAAGTTCTTTCTTAGGGTTTGATTTAGTTTATTTAATGCATTTGTTAGGAGTTTTGCTGTGGAAGACAAAATACAAATATTGAGCAGCATCAAGCATTTGCTGTTTCCAGTGGTTTAATTGTGTTGTGCTCTGGAATCTGGGGTGGTAATGACCTGTAACAGTAGATCTGTGCTTGGAAGTGTCACTTGGGTGTTCTGGGAATGAGCCTGTAGACCAGCTCACTCTGCTCCTGGGAGCTGGGACTGTCTATAATGGAATAAAGGAAGTGGTCAAATACATGGCTCTGATACATTCAAATTGAGTATCATAATCACTCCTGCAGGAATTAAAGACTGGACTTAAAAGTTCACAGGACTCGTGCTTTAGATCTCAGAAGAAGTTTTTAATATGCCTGTTTATTTTTAAAGAATGTGGTTCTGAGTATTGGAATATACAAAGCAGGAATCCAGGATTCTGAGTCTGAAATCCTGATGCAGAAAATTGTGATGCAGTTTTATTCATGTGCACTGTCGGTGTAAGTCTGTCACTGTAGAAAGGAAATCAAGAAGGAGAAGAGGAGGGGAAAAAGGAAATGCCAGGGAACATTTTGACTGAAACCATTAAGTATCGGTGTTCCAGGATTTGTGTTTGGCTTTTTGTTTGGTTTTTTTTTTTTTTAACTGTAGTTGCTCTTAGTGTCAACTTGGCTTGCTGGAAAAGCCTTTCCATCTTCACAGAGTCATGGAATCCTGGAGTTTGGAAAAGACCTTGCAGATAACTGAGTGCAGTTGTTAACCCAGCACTGCCAGGCCACCATCCCCTCAGCACTACATGTGTTCAATACCTCCAAGGATGGTGGCTCTCCCACTTCCCTGGCCAGCCTCTTCCAGGGCTTGACAAGCCTTTCTTCTGTTAATTGCTCAGCGAAGTTCATTTTGACTTACACAACTGACCTTTCTATGTGAGGACAAAGACGTGCCGAATTTGCATTCCACTTAGAACTGGACTCATTGAATTAGTCTGAGACCTAATTGCACTATGAATTGCAAAATACAGCCTTGTCTGCGAGATGCTTTCATCGTGTGGCCTCCTTATAATAAGGTGTTAATGGCACAGTGCATTGAATTGATCTTGGTAATTATGTTTCTGCTGCCCCCCAGAATCCTGCTGACTTTTTAGGCAGTGCAGGGAGAGCTAATAATGACTAAGTTTCAACTGTGTAGTAATAATTACATTGTTCTTGTATGCATGTGGTATTTGTACTTCACATGGAAAAATCCAAGATTTGTAGTATTTTGTTCTTATCTTTTACCTCATGTTCCCACATCCTCTTTCACTGCAATAACTCTGGCAATTATACAAGTCCCTCCAGATCCCTAACAACAATCCCTAACTTTCCCGGGTACCATCTTTGCATAAAAAATGGAAAAGATTGTGCTATTAAAGCTACAGTTCAGGTGGCTGAATTTATTTATAAAAGGAAATTGGATCCACGTCTCCTTGGATGTCTTGATTGCAGGGATCATTCTCAGTTTGATGGAAGCTGCAAGAGTGGGTTTCATTGGGTCTGTTACTCCAAAATGTGGGACAAATCATTTCCTGTTTCATATTTTGATACCTGACCCACAAAGGAGAGTTTTTGTTTGCGATATCCATGACTTGTCTCCACAGCATTTTCAGAAGAACCCAAGGATTTTATGTGCTGCAATTTCCACTGAAATTGTGATGGAAGTTGACTTCCCAAGTCATCCATTCTTTACAGAAAGGTTAGAGGTTGTGTAGGTCACAAAACAAGTTTGGAAACCAGGAGGTGTCAGTTTTAAGTTGCTTAAGTTGCTGATTTTCTCCAAAAAAGCAAAATGAGAATTATTTTAGCACTTCATAATTTAACTGAATCTCACTAAAATTCCATAGAAAAAGTGTGAAAGATTTTTGAGGCTTAAGGAACGTTTTCTTCCTTTTTATGAGCAGCTTTATGCAAGTGATGGAGAGCATTGGTACCTGGAGGAGATGCCTTTAATTTGAGACATGGGCTCCCCCTCTAATTGGGGAGATTTTGGCTTGGTCCCTCATGGCTTGGCTGCATCTGTAATCCAGGAAGAGCTAAATCCAGGGAAAACTGTTAGTCTTTTACATGATGAAAGTTTTAAGTTACTCTCAAAATTTGCATTGAAAAAATTAAAATCAGTTGAACTGATTGTGAAGAAGCAAAGCCACGTCCTTTGTGAGCTGGAGTTAATGATCCTGCTTAGATTTCAGGGATTATATTGTCATTTATAGTATCTGAGGGAGTCCAGGCTGAAGATTTTACTTAGCAAACTTGAAATTTTCCTTCTATTTGCTTGGTTAAGTGGTAGAACCTTTCTCAGGCTGCAAACCTGTGAGAGGGGCAGGGTGGGAGGAGCAGGAGCTTCATTTACTGTAGTAGTGCTTTATCCTTGGGGATCTGGGGGCTTGTAAATCTCCAGATTTTCAGTAATTGTCCTTCAATTAACTAATTTTCTTCTTGGAGTGTCTTGTCTTTGTAACTCTTTGTTTTTGTGAGGGAGAGGAAGAGACATTTTTCCCTTTTCAGTCTTTCCTTTAGGGATTTACTGTGCTAACTAGGATTTTATGTTTCTCCCTCTCTATTGAAAACTACACTTCTATGCTCTCCAGTGCCAAATAAATGAGTGAACAAAGCAGAAATTACCTAGAGGCTGAGCCTTTTTGTGTTAATTTTTTATGAGTGTGCTTCTAAGTGAATCCTGTCTGCTGCTTGAGAGACTTCCATGGATCCCTGAGGAACCTGAGGGACTGGGATGTGTCTGTGCTCACACAGGACCAGCAGGGAAGGCACTGAGCCTGCCAAAAGTCTTTCAGCAATAGCATCATTATTATTATTATTTGTAGGAGTGTGAGACCAGGACCTGACTGTCCTAAACTGTGGGTAAAATGTGGTAGTGGTAAAATGTGAAGTTTTCCTTCATTTAATATCTTTGTGAAATTTTACTGAGGGGAAAGAACTCAGTGACTACAAAGAGTGGGTAAATACTTCTAAGAAGTCAAAAAATGAACTGGCACTCTCTTTTAAGATACAAAATTACATGCAATATAAAAATACTAAAATTGGGATGAATCTTGCCAAGGTAGTTTGGAGACCATCAGTGTTTTATATGAAAACTTCAGATAACCAATTGGGAGTCTCTTATTTGTTCCAGATTGCTCTGGGGCCCACTGAGTTTTATTGGGAAAGGGGTATTTTTTTGCTTCTCACCCACCATCTGCTCCTGCTCTGACTTGCTGACTCAGCTGTATTTTGAGCTTTCCATGTTGTTCACAATGGTCCTTCAACACAGAACCTTCCTGAGTAAATAAGTTTACAGCTGAGAGTCTTGAAAGGCAGCAGTAGTTTTCAGGGACATAATGATTTCACTTGACTCTCCGTGTTGTGTTGCCTTTTCCTTCTGTCTTACTGAGAGCTGCTTGGTCTGCTCATCAAATCATCTGTAAACTCTGGTGTCTCTGCAAAATGCCTCCTCCAAGCTGTTTTCATAACCATTCTCCATGATAAAACTGCAGCCCTTCAAGAATTAAATTAGTCTTGGTTAGGCAGTTTTGCACTGAAGAGGGGAATGGCTTGTTTGAAATAAAGGGCAGAAGAATTATCCTGAATTACTGAGGCTTAAAACCCAACTTTCTCGCCAAAGCTGGAAAAATGTCCTCATTTTCTGTGTGAAGGAAATAAATTCCTGGGCTCTGTCAGCTCAGTGAAGTTTAATTTTGCAAGTATTTCTGTTGATTGGGGATTTTGGCAAGCCAGGGCTTGTTTGGCATCAGCTGGTGCTTCTGTGAGCAGCTTGGGAAGATAAGTACCAAAATATGAACTAGTCAGTGCCCTCCAGGCAAATTCCAGGGGGAAAAGAGGCTTTCCTGAGCCTGGCCAGGTTTGTGTGGGGTGGGACACCACATCAATCATCTCTGCAGATCTCTCCTAACGAGAGCTGGCACCATATTCCTTCACCCAAAGCTCCAAAGGTCTGAATTCTGAGCAGACACAAACTGTCCCTTTTAGGCACCTCTCCAACAGTGTATTCCCTTTTATTTCCCACCTTGTTTGTACCCCTCCATGGGATGCAGATTTTGGTAAAGGCTGCTGGCAGATGTGATGGTTTGGATTGGGTTTGGCAGTGATTTCTTGCACCCAGGTTTCTAATTTCAGGATCATAATTACAGAAAATAGGGTCATCTCTTGTAGGACGTCTCTTGGGTTTGTGTGAGCAGCAAGAAGGTTGAGTGAAGCACCTTGCTGATGGTTATTTTGCCATCTTCAGAATTTATTATCTGAATTTTCAACTCTTTCACCTCTTTATTACTACTAATAGAGCTGCATAAGGCTGTGCTTCAGACTTCTTCCACTCAAAGCAATTTACTTTTATTCTTCAAATTAATGCAAAGGCTGCCAAGGAGCTGGGGAAGATGAATATTTAATTTTTTGAAACGTAGAGCCACTGCTTCCAAAAATACCTTCAGTGTCCACAACACTCGGATGCTTAGAGCTCCTTCCCTAAATCCTGTCAGTCCAGAAATAATTCTGAAGAGTATCTCAGAAGAAAATGTTATAAATACACTTGTGGCAACAGTATTTAAATATCTGTGGAGAAACTGAGCTCTGGATTCCACATCTGAGTTCAGCTTTACCACAGTTTAAGGAAATATTTCTAGTTATTAAGGGGCTGCTAAAGAACAATTAAAAGCCAATTGACTGAAATGGTTCAAAGGTTCAGCTTTGAACATAATCATTAAATGAATTCAGTTCTTGTGGCTCAGTAGTTTGAGAGCTTCAAGTAATCTGGTGTGGATAGAAATACTTCTGACTGGTATAAAGGTAATTGAGGGGGAATCTTTGCACTTTTAGTGCAGGAAGAAATGAAGCTCATTCTTATAACTTGGGGAGATGATTTGAATAGAAGGAATAACTCCTGGGAACTGGGATGTGGCCTTGATGCATTATGGAAGTGAACATATGTGGATTGTTCTATATTTTAGAGCCAAACAACCAAACAAGTTGAGCTGGATTTAGTTCTCCTTAACAACTTATTCTTCTGTAGAGAAGGCTGTTGCTCAGAGCCATTGTCATTGTTTCTTATCAATTCCATCAGTTGTGATGCTGAGGGTTGTGGAAAAACAAGGAAAACAGCAAGGGGGATATTCCTGGCTCCCGGTGCCAGAGGAAGGGGTTTCTCCTGGAGCAGCTGGAATTTGTCTCTGTGCTTGCACACAAATGGATAATGAGGCAATTTTGGCCTTGTTGGAAAGCTGTGATCATCCAGCCACATTTTGAAAGGGATACATAGATGGCACAATGTAAAATGTGCTGTATCACAAATTTAGATCTTTTCCAACTGCCTCAATCATTCTAATAAAAATTTGTGTTGTCCCTCATATCTGACATGGCCATAATTATATTTATATTTTCACATCATCAGAGAATCATAGAATGGCTTGGGTTGGAAGGGACCTTAAAGATGACCCAGTGCTCCCCCCAGGCTCACTCTTAGTTAAAGGCAAAGGGACAGGGGACAGTGATTTCCAGCTTCTCTTGTTTATGGAGGCCTCATTTGGAAGCTGCTCTGGGGCCACTGTTTGCAGACATTTTGGTGACAGTGAGAGCTGAGTCACACAGACATGAAGAAAGAAGGCAAATCCTGTGGAGAATGGCTCTTTTATTCTGCCATTCACATTTCTGGAGAAGGGAAATAGAGCCTGGTGCTTTTGCTTTTCAGACAGAATTTGCTTTTTTTAATCTAAGGAGTTGGATTTTTTCCTATCAGTGAGTCATAGAAAACATAGGAAAAAAGTTACTAAAATGATATAAACACTGATGGGATTTTACTATTTTGGTGACCACCTCTAGATTTGGAAATACTGTTTCTTCAGTTTTATAAAGATCTCTTAAATTTCTTGAAATTTTGCATAGACTGATTTTTTTTCCCCCTGTTTCTCTTTTATTTCTGAATTGACAGCAAACCCATTTCCATTTGAGCAGGATCAGCTCCTGTTAAAACAAGTCCTTCTTACTCCATGGCTAATTCTGTTCTTCACTGACCTTCATCTTAAAACTCCTGATTTCTCTTTTTTTTTTGTCTTACTCCAGTGTGGTCAAAGTTTGAAGCATGAGGCAGAGTTGTCCTGTGAAGTTGTTGAGTGTTTATTCCATCTGATCAAATATCTTGGATTTACAAGCACTTTTTGGAGAGAAGTGCTTTGGTGCTCAAGAATCAAGGAAATAACATAATTAGTGGGCATATAAAAAAATAATTGTTCTTAAGATTAGTCACAGAATTAATTTGGTAGGCTCTTCTTTTCCTTTCAAAAGGCTTTGCTGTAGAGTGCTTTCATTCCTACTTTTGATATTTTATTTGCAAACTAAAAAGACAAAGGAATCCAGAAATGCCAGGAATATTAAATTATGCTCTTTAGAGAATAAAAACAACCCCAAACTAATAAAGCAAATAATTACTTTGGTTGGTGCTTCATTAAAGAGCTTGTAACATATACACAGTACAAGGAATATTAATGAAATGTCATGTCACAGCTCCATAGCTCTCTTTTTTTTTTTAACATAACAAGTAATTTTGTTTTCTTTTGGTTTTAACAGTGGCAATAATATCCTGATAAGGCATTTCTGTGGAAGCCCAGAGACCTCCCAGGGCTCAGTTTATTCCAACATTGCTGAGAACTTTGAACTTCCCACAGTCCCCACCATAAAAACACAGTGGGCAGAGTCTGTAAATTGAAGCAGAACAGTATTTTCATGAGTAAAAGTGTTTTTACTTGAATTTCTATTGTTGCAGTTGGGTAAACAGGACACAAGTATCTTGCTCTTATAGCTGTTTCAAATATCTATTTGGAAAGAAAAGCAGCAACACTAAAACCTCCCCAAAAATGCCAGTTAGAAAAAAAAAAAGCCTTCTGATCCTCCTAAATAACATTTTTCACAGCAGCAAATCTTTCCTGCTATTCAAGTGATGCACAGAGAAAGCAAGAAATAAAAGGTGCAGAGGAGGGAGAGGGGGAAGAAATGAAAATAAAAGCTGTTCTAGGAGTAGATGAGACCAGAGTTGTGAGCTGGGGCAGAGTTCAGGG
>VYZS01064417.1:4274-17148 GCA_013400695.1 Neodrepanis coruscans
CTGAAAAGCAGACAACCAGTAGCTACATAATGGAAGTTGCATTAGGAGGCAAGAATGGGGCAAAAATCTGGTTAACTGTTGTCGGCTGACCCTCTTGTGTGAAGAGTTGTTTGGCAGCAAAATCACCTTTTCTTTCGGTCCTAAAAATGGCCATGAACAGCTGGTATAAACTGTGTGCAGAATGGATTCTTGTGGGCTTAGAGGATTGGTAATGGGATAAGAGACCTTTCACCTTTAGGTCAGTAGTTCAAATTCAGCCCAGGTTAGCAGCAATTCAAAGTCTTTACCATCTGACACTGTTCGTTAGCCTATTTAAAATGACTGAAGCTAAGTGTCACAGTAAAACAAGATTCCAGTTTTAAAAAATATGTAGAGTCTCAGCAAATGGCAGAAAGAGTTGCTTGAGACTTTACTTTGAAATCCTGCCTTTCAGACTTCATAGAAATCTGCTCCTCTAATTCCCGACAGCCCCTTTCACTGCTCCCACACTCGTGCCCACCTATCACAATTCATCCTCCAGGCAGCTACACACACCAAGACAGCTTGTCATCCCATGGGTCTGCTATGAATACCAAAGTCAACACCTCTCTGTGGTTTTAGCTGGCAGTCCCAACTCAGCTCATTCCTTTGCTATTTGTATTTGGCTGCTACTGTTCACAGAGTGAAGCTGCAATATTTTCCAGCACTTCTCTCCTTCACTGAACAAATGTGTGGCAGGTGATTCTTTATAGTAAATAAATTCGCGGAGGATGTTTTCTCGGGACAACACGAAAATGACCANTCAGGTGCAATAGAATACAGAAACCATTAACAGGCTGTTAGAACCAGGAGTTTATAAGCAGCGGAGCTCCAAAGAATCTGCAGCAGGATTTGTATGTACTTTTAGACCTTTGCCAACTATGCTTTTTATACCCTAATGAGTGGACAAACGGGAAGTAGAAAGAGACATGTTGCATGAAAAAATTCTTTCCCTGAGTAGGCACAGCCAGTTTGGTACAAATATAAAGCTCTAGAATACGAAATTTTCCAGGGGTCAATAAAATTTGATGAAAGTCCTGAAAGTGGTGAACAAAAGTCTTAACACTGGGTAATGTTTTATGAGTGTATGGAAGATTATTTACCTTTGCATTATGTTTAGAATCAAGTTACATTAGAAGAACTTAAAAATTTACATACTCTCATGATACCCAAATGTAAATTAAAAACAAAAATATGCCATTTCTTTCAATAAGTTTCTTACAAACATGTCAGATTATTCTACAAAATTAGTTTTTATTCCCTAAGAAGTTATGACAAAAATATTCAAACTGTCACACAATGAGAAGACACACTGCTACTCAAATTACTCTATTTCTGAACTCCAGTCTACATAAACGATCTTTTCAATCACATTAAGGAAATTCAGACACGTTTTGAGGAAGAAGGGAATATTCACCTGTTATTTAAATCACAAAACTTATGGGGGAGGCAGAAAGTTGAGAACAGACCTGAGACACATTCAAATTGTATTCAGGGTTAAGTGCTCTCATCACATCACTCATTGTACATTTTTCAGTTATTCTTTAGCCAACAAGGGATGCTTCTTTCTTGCAGGTACTACAAACATCTAGAATATGGGAATTTCCCGTTTGCTGAGACTAACTGATTCATATGTAGGAAGCTTATGCACATCACACACAGAGGTATTAACAGATATTATTTAAGTACAGGCCATAAACTCCCTTCCAAGTCCAAGAGTAACATCAGTAATCTTCCAGTGAAGAGAAGAAGAAACCTTTCTGGTGAAAGCCAGCACTTCTAATGGTAACTCAATGAAGAGATTTTGACACAACATGGAAGCTAGAAAGGCTATGAAACTAAGGGGGCAGAACCTTCTTATTTATTGCAAAGCCCTTATTTAGTTGTTTTGGACTATGACTGCCCTTGATTAGGCTGATGACAACTAGGTGACAAAACAGTGAGAGCAACTTTAAAAAAAAAATCATATATTCAACATCTGCCTCAATTTTAACAGTGAACAGTGAGTTTCTGCCTGAAAAACACTTCAAAAGTGGCCTAAGTGACAGTATACAGAAGTTCTCCAGTAGCTGCTAGGGCAGACATCCCTACATTCTCTGGAGGAAAGTAAGAATAATTAATTTTGCTATGCAGTTTTCCAATCTCATGTCTCATATTTATCAGCTAGCATCTGAAAGATGGCAGAAAAGCAGATGCAACAAAAAGAACATTGTCAACAGCAAAGAATAAGCCATTCTAGCTGAATCACTTAGAAGGAGTAAAAAATATGTAACAAATTTGTGTAGCATACAAGAGGATCTGATTCACCAAATCTTTTTCACTTTCCAATCTTGCATAGTATTGCAGCAACACTTAAAACAAAAACTGAATAAAATATAAATTTCCTGCAAGGTGCAATTTATACCCTTTTTGCACTACTATACCACAGAAAAGGTACATTCTCAAAGAGTTGCCCAGAAAGACAGGCAAGTAACAATACAAGTCTCAATTACTGGAAAATAATTTACCAAAAACACTGAAAGGCATCTGAGATATAGACCAAACGGAAAGAAGGGAGAAATCAGCAGGCACTGCAAAGTACTGGCCATAACTTAGTTAGCAAGTATATTCTGAAGTCCGTATCTAAAGTAAAAATTCTATGATGATCTGATTAGAGATTGCTGAAATATTAAAACAGACACAGAAAATCGTGTAATTTAGCATACACTTTCTGATGATGCTGACAGGTAGCTGTGTCTAATGCACACTAACAAAGACCTTAAAAGCATAATTTATGGATCAGACACCTATCATTTTGAGAAGTTCTTTCCACTGAGGAGTGTGCAGCAAGGACAAGGCAAGTGAGTCTGTTAGCCACTGAAAAGAGTGATGCCTTTGGGGTCTTCCATGTACTTTCAGGGAATTTAATTTAACTGCATAGCTTGAAAATTAAGGGCTCTCAAAGGCCTCTGTTAGCATTCTTCTGTATAGATAAGGAGGCAGCAAAACAAAACATAGACCCAGGCCGCCTAGACCTGCTTGGAAAAGAGGGCCAAATCCTGAATGGGCACAGGGAATAAGGAAAACGCTCATTGGGTACTTTAGGGACATAGGTGTTAGGTAAACTTGGGTTGGATGAAATGAAGGGTGGTAGCTAAGAAGATTATAAATATAGAGAGATTGTTATTCTTTTCCTCTTGGGATCATGAGACTTCACTAGTAAAGCTGTTCTTCTCTTCACCCCTACTAAATCTGTGTTGTGTTTTAATTTTTTATTCTGATTTCAGGCAACAAGAGGAGACGTAAAAGGAAAAAAAGACTGAAGCAATAGAGGGACATCTGGAGACTATCTAGGTACTGAAGTTAAATCTGGACAAGCTTCATTAGAGACTCTGTGCTTGGCTCTTAATAGAAGGGAGCAAGTATGATGTTAGCTGCACAACTGTTAGCTGAACAGAAAGTAAAGCTTGAGACCTGGGAGAAGTGACAGATCAATCAGGTAAGATTGTGAAAAAATCAGAGAAAATTACTACTCTCCAGACTCAAGCTGAAAAGCTCATTAATAACATGCACAGTCAGGATAGATGAGTTAGAGAAATCTAAACAAGTAGTCTAATTTAAGATTAGTAAATTTCTTCGAGAGTTCAAAAAATGAGTTTGTTATTATAGCAAACTATTAATGCTGTATTTCAAAAGGAGTCTTTAAAGTCCTTAAAGACAGAATTGTGAAAGCTTTCTTAATGCATCAGTGGAGACCTCTACTACTAAGCAAGTTAGAGGTTTGGGACTATGAACACTTACCACTAAGCTTTGCAGGGGGTAAGACATCACAAAACAGCAAAGATAACATCTTAAAAACAAAGAACAAAAAGGACTCCAAAAATATTCCATCACTAATTCCATTTAGAAACTAATGGACAATAATATACTACAGCAAGGAAATGGTTTTGAAGTTCTGGTGAGTTACACAGAAAACCGTAAATTAATTTTCTTCTATGTAAACAAGAACATGAAATTATTAAAAAATGTTGGCTGAAAAGCTACAAGACTGGGAAAGTGTAAAGAATATGACCAAAGAGACAGAATTCTTCACAGTATTTTCATGAACTATACACTGCCATTAACCACCAACCTCTCAAACTGAACTTAAGGTAGCCCCAATAGCGACTAGGAAAGGTATGCGAAGTAACTGCCAGGACCAACTCCAGAAACATTGTTATCCTGCAAGGGAATAAAAACTTTACCAGCAGCCTTCCCCTGACACAGAAGTTTGTAACACGCCTAAATTCTCTCCAACTTCTTAAACCAAAGCACAAATTTACCTAAATCATAGATTTACACAGGTATTATATCAAGTCATACAAACACGCCAGAATTAGAAGGATCAATTTGTGTTCTATCACTGTCCATATGAATAAGCAGTAGGCAGGACACAGCCCTAATGAAACGTAGCTAAAGCAGAATGAGAAGCTAACAAAACTGTCTTGATTCTGCATGTCAGTCTTTCGGGTGTTATGTAAAGTGAGAAAAGGAGGATAAAGACAATGGAATGGACTTCCTTATAAATTGAACAGTCTTCATGTCTTTAAGAATCATATCCAGTCTTCAAGTTATGTGCCCATTTTTTTCACTTACGACCATAAATGCATCATAATAGTCAAATAAGAGGTGGAGAGCATTTCCATAAAACACTGTCCATTCACTTGCAGTGTACATTACAACAGCTATTACTGACTACATGCATTGTTACAAAAATCCTGCATGTCAGCGTGCACTTTACACAATTGCATTCCAGTCATAATTTCCATCATATGCAGACTGCTCGTGTTTTTATTGCTGATATATAAGCATACCTCCTAGAGAAACTCAGCAAGTGATCACCAAAGTATAAAAAACCAGAAAGAAACATCAGGGACCAGTGGGGAGTAGTCTCAGAGCACAGTGGCTAACCACTTACTGTGAACTCACAGTGGCACTTAACAATGACCTCTTGCAAGGTCTTTAGGTCAAGTGTAACAAAGAGCAAAAGCTCTGAATACTTGAATGCTGTGCAAGGGCTCACTCCTGCAAAGTATTGTATAGGCAGCCTTACTTGAGCAGGTACATCTTTTAAGTTCAGTGGGAAGTGTTCACATGCATCATGATACTTATGTTTAAGTCTTTGCAGGAGCAGACCCTTAAGTATGGGGAGAGGTTATGGTCTGTTTATTTAAATAACACTTTCCTGAATCTGAAGAGCTATTTTTCTTACCTGAAGTCTAGTATTCATTTCCAAGAAGTAGAAATTCTTACTGGAGTCCACAAGGAATTCTACTGTTCCAGCAGAGGAATACTTTACTGCTTTGGCAAGAGCTACTGCTTGTTCTCCCATTGCTCTTCG
Organism: Neodrepanis coruscans; assembly: GCA_013400695.1. NCBI lineage: Eukaryota > Metazoa > Chordata > Aves > Passeriformes > Philepittidae > Neodrepanis > Neodrepanis coruscans. The sequence continues at coordinate 9,652 of VYZS01064417.1, forward strand.
AGTTTCAGGGTCTAGAAAAGTGCTATAATACAGAAACAATGCCTTCCTTTAGTTAAAATAATAATAATTACTCAATCATTTCATCTTACACTTGAACTATGGTCAAAAGACAACAGCATTATTATTTAAGTTACAAAAACATGTCAAGACTCTCAAATGTATGTCTTTACATTTATACTACCCTTAAGTAGATATTCTGCATGTTTTACAATTACTGCTAATGTACGGGAAATTCAAAATAAATAACCATATTCTTTACAATATAAAATAACAGAACATAAACTCTTAGAACAGTGAGATCTATAATAATGCAAATTAAATGAGAAACAACATACAAATCCAGGCTCTTTCAGAAGACATTTGCAAAAAAACTGTAACTAAAAAATCCATCCAATGGAAATACAAGTGCCCAAATACACAACAAAAGGCCTAAGGGGAATTTTTCCAAGTCTGAATTAAAATAGCATGGCCATTTCATTGATATTCCGTGCAATAAATGAGTCTTGAAAAATAATAAGGCATTTATTCAGGCTTCTTCCATTAGTAAAACTGCAATGAAGAAAATTTGAGCATTCGTAATATTGAACTTGAACACTGTCAAGACTATCATGATTTCAACCTTCCTATCCTCTATTTCCTCTTTCAGTTTTACTTCATAAGTTGAAGATTAGTTATCCATGTTAATTGCAATTCATTCTTTTCCCAAAATACTGGACACACTCAAAGGAATTCAAAGAGCAGCTCAGCTACTACCACTGTGAACTCTGCCCAAATGCCCAATTCTCTCATTCTAGGACAGCACCATGCCACTTCCAGTGGTTCAATGAATCCAAAAACTCTGGAAGGTACATGTTCTGCTTGTTGCTCTCCTCCAGATTGTAAATTCAGATTTAGATTAACCTACAGAAACTGGGAATTAGAGCTAGATACATTTCTGTGGCAATCCGTTAAAGCTGTGAAAGTGGTTGGCCCTCAACCTTATACACTGATCTTCAATGAAACACGTGTAGCTGTAAACTTTATATAAGCCTATAAACACAATTCTTGTGTATCTGTTGTGACTTCCATTAGGCATTTAACTTGGCTATAATTTTTAAACTGCTTTTGCAAGTGAATAGAAAGCTACTTCTACCTTACCTCTAAGTTACTGTTTCAAACTAAAATACCAAATATTACATATTTCTTCAGATGGCTTCAACAGTGAATCCTAATTCTGCAAAAAAACATTCAGAAGAGGAATACTTGACTGGAAAAGTGCTATTTCACACCTCCATCCCTGCAGTGTCCACATGGGCAGATTCTGATGGACCATAAGGCAGTTATTTCCAGACTTTAGGAAAAAATTTCTTTCTTGGCTAACAATAGGACCAACAAGAAAAGGAAGTCAAGTCTCATTCCAAGAAAGCTATCAGATCTCTACACCAGATGAAAGGGAAGATCAGATGACGTTAAAATCACGTCATACTGTCGTGGTTTTACCACTAAAAGTAGCGGTACTGACAATAGATGTCCGAGAGAAGCCACACACACCCCCAAAAAGAAAAACACACAAATAACACAGTTTATTTCACACACATAGAAAACTAACAATAAAGTGCAAAAATAGACAAATGAAGCTTTCTCAGGGCCCGTGTTGGGATGGGAACACCCTGGAATAGTGCTGGTCTCTCTCTTGGGGCTCCGGAAGAGACGCTGGGATAATTAGAGAAGGCCCGTGACCGACCTGAGGACCTACNGGCCCTGGCACCCGCCGCCGTGGCGCGGCCCTGGTGCGCCCGCAGCCCCGGCACGCGGGACATAGAAACCTCCCCCACACCCCAGGCTGCACTCACACATACACACACCCCCTTCCCCACCCCGCAGGGAATGGGGGGAGGGGAGAAACGATTTTTATTTTCCAACCCACAACACATATCTATCAAGAATAGACATTGGTAAATGTAAAAGTTTCATAATATTTCCTATTTTGATCCAGTAAGTATAATACATTACACAAAATCAACAATCTAAGTCAATGTGGTGTTTCTGCAGGGCTTTGATCATGAAAGGTCAATGAGTGGCTTATGAAGAACAGAACCTTCTCAATTTCAGCTTCATACTCTATTTCTAGAACAACCATTATTTCTCATATAGATGAAAGACAGTTACTCCCCTTTATTACAGTGGTGTCTTCCGTACACTTGTTAAATGTAGGTCTGAGATCTCACTGTTCACCTCCCGCTGCAGCTAAAGAATGGAACACAGGTGTCACATTGCTAAACTTCATCTCTGCCACACAGATAAGCTTTATGCTCTAAAAATGACTGGATCATTCCTACCTTCAGCTAGGTTAATTAACCCAAGTTTTCATATTTCCTTCTGCTGCTTTACCTTTCATACGTATTGTTTCTCTCTTTTTTTAACAATGTACCTCTTTTACAACCAAAATAACTCTTCTCCTAAGCAGCATCTAATTAGGCACCACTTGAAAACAGCACTTTAAACCTGACTGAAAATCTTTTGTTCATACATACACCTCTTTCAACAGCTCCTATTGCAGCACTAATGCTACAAAATAAAACGGATTCACAAGATAAATGCATCAAAAAGAAAAAAATCAGACCTTGAACTTCATTCAAAAGACCTTCATCAAGCTATTGTAAAGTTGATAAAAGGCAATACAATTGGTTTGTGACATTGTTTCTACAGCCAAAGAGTTGATGGGAATCAATATGCTAAAAAGTATTTGAGAACACAGTTCTGTCCCCACACCTTAATGGTGCCCAACTATGAATCACGTACACAGTCACAAACAGAATAGGCTCATGTTTCTCTTAAGACAAAATCCTTCAAGAATTTCTAGACAGAGTGAGAGGAAATGTAGAGTCTGACATCCACCGATGCAGCATAACTCTAAGGAGAGCTTGTGGATAGAGTCTAATTCAACAACGCACCTTTCTGCTAAATTCCTGCCTATGTACATTCATTCACATTGTCAGTGGCTTCAAGCAACACTTTGGAAGTTAATCTGAATTATGATTCTGAAGTAGCTGACACCATATTGAGATCTTTCAGAGTGAATTTAGCGCTTGGAGAATGGGAAAGTCACTGCCTATGCATCTTCCAAAGACAAAAATTCCTGAGTGAATCCAACAACAGTGCATGCAAACAAGGTCACAAAAATCTTAGATGTTTCTGTCGCAGGCAGAAATTGTAAAAAATATTTTAGTCCTTTGACTACTACCTTTCAATTTAAAAGATATCTCAAAAGTAACATGTAGGATAGATAAGGCAACCTCAAGTCCAAACGTATGCAGCTAGGGAATAAAAATTTTAAAATATAGCATCACATATGATTTATTTCCTGCCCAAGATTAAACTTGAAAAATTTTAGGAACTTGCTGAGAGGCTATTCTAAAATCATCTTATTCTGAAAATCTTGGATGCTAAGGTTTAATCTAAAAGACACAGAATCAATGCAGAAAAGTAGAGACAACAAAGGAAAGCAAGCAGACAGCTAGCAATTTCTAAGGACTTGCTCACTGTGGATGCTAATATAGATCTTGCATGTTAGAGTGCAATGGCAGGGCACTCTTCCATCATTCTCTGTCCAAGGAAAGCCTGAAAATGTAGAGAGAAATTTTAACACACAGTATATCCTGAAGCTCAGCATTTTGAGGTATGATAGCAATTTTGGGCCCTTCACTTCAAGAAGGACACTAAGACCTAAATTGCACAAAAGAAAAAAAAAAAATTTAGCTCATAGCATGCCTGTCTGCTGGGCTTCATGAAAGGTAAAAAAAAAAGCTTTGATCTATAGCAGAGCTCTTAATGGCAGCTACTACTGAGAATAGGAGAAAAAAAGGACAGTATATTTCCTCCACACAGCTGTACAAAGAGAGGTGTGTCCAGGAGTCATTAATCAATCAGACTAACTGAAACAGCACAACATTCACAGGAAGCATTAACTTGAGATTTCAGGGTCTCTATGGTGTCTCACAGAAGTTAGTGACCTGCAAGTCTTGTAAACCTTTGAAAATTAATGGATTCTGCAGCTAACTGTCTGTAAGGTGGGTAAGGCTTCCAAAGCTGTCAACAGAAGCCTGGCAGAGTCTAAAACATTTAACAACAAAAAGGAAGAAGAGTTTTCATGCCAAACTTTGGAAGCTATTGACTTGCCCAAACTCTTTCATAGAATTGTAGGAGGGAATGAGAAAAATTAGTGGCATCTCCAGCAGAGAAGCCCAAGAAAGTTAAGAGGCTGATATTTCTGATAAAAGAAAACACACTGATCACAGCTGGCCAGTGAGAGAAAGACATATCACACCCCTTTAATTGGTCACAGGCACAGAGAATAAGCAGGTAGTAGTTACATGTAGTTACATGTGCTTGTGAGGCAAAAGACACTCCTCTTTTACGGCACATAGGTACATGTATTGTATCAGAACCTGAAGGATTCGCTTTTCACAAAAACATAGTAAGATCTTTACGCACAGGAAGCATAAGGCTTCCAAGAAACCCACAAGCACTACCAAGAAGCATTTACTAGTGGGTTTGCATCTTTTCATTTTGGGTTTTAATTTAAAATCTAGGTCAAAGTGTCAGTCTGTAATTATGAGCCAACATTAACTAATAAACCGCTTCTAAATAAACATAATTCGGATGATGTGCTTTTCCTCACATCCCAAATTACTGCACTGCATAGTTCTGTGCTATAAAAAAATATTGCAAAACCACTCCAGCTGGTGAACATATTACACTGGGAATTCCCACTGGCAGTGATATACCTATGTCTGGCTTTCTGAAATCAGAACTTCCTGTCACCTTTTTTATACACCTATTCTCTGATGAATGTCACGCAACAGAAAACACAGCAAGACCATACCTTGCACAGCAGCAAGGTATTTCAGCTTCATGTGAAACCAGAGAGATTAAGATCATTTAGCACTTTTGAGTTACTGGACACCTGCATCTCTAGTTCACTACCATAAATGGTACTAGAAGCGGTACAGAGTATTTAGTACTTTATATTCCATATCAAATAAAAATATATAGCATTATGTGACCCTCTCACAATTATTCTAACATAGTCAAATATCTGTATCTGTGGTAAAATTCATACTTATTCCATATTTTACTTTATTTTTATATCTAAAAATGAATGTCAAAGAACAATATCTCAAATACATTAAGAAAGGCATCTCATACCACATACATTTGATCAGTAAGATCCATATGCATTTTATAAAAGATCATGAAAAAAATTAACTACATAACACCTGCTTTCTTACAGAACATCATAAAGCAAAGTCAAAACACCCTCAAGAACAGCATCAAAATTACATTACAATCAAATGACTGTAACAAACATTTATTTTCTTCATGGTTTTTAATAAAATTATATTTGCTTGCATTTGTACAATAAATAGAAAAAACAGCTTTCCAAAAGTGCTTTCAATTAACTATGAAGCTGCATCAAGAATCTAGTATACGTACCTTGGTGCTTCCTCCACCACTTTCTGGTTTCTCCTTTGAATGGAGCACTCTCTTTCATTCAACCACAAGGCATTACCATGTTTATCTGCCAAAACCTGAAACAATAACACACTGCTATTAATTAACAGATGTGCACATATGGTCTTTTGACATTATAATCTTATTTGGCATTTAGTTTGGGGTTTTTCAATGTAAAAATAAAGGCTGGGGAAAAAACCTCATGTAAAATTTAAATCTCTATGTAATACTAATTGAACATCCCTTCACTTTTGAATAAGACTATTCTAAAGCCTCTATACAGAGTCTGCATGTGGCAAAAAACTACTCACTTCAAACCATGATTTCTGAATTATTGGGAGCTTCTTACAAAAGACTGAAATGAGATTAAAACTACATTTTCAAGCATTTTAAGTTGTATTGCATTATGAAATGACACAAGAGTATAATGTTGGGCAAAATCTTGTGTTAACAAAGTAGAGAAAAATCCTCAAGGATGCCAAATTTTGCTCCTGAACTACATAAAGAAGTTTTCAGAAAGAACGGCTAATGGAGTTTTCCTAGTAGGTAACCTACTGTGCCCTGTCTTTAATGAAGAAAAAAATCCTCAGAAACTTCGCTGTCTTTTATTAAGAAGAAAATTTGCAACTTGCTCGGTACTTTCACTGAAACTAAAGCGGTAATTTTGATGAATTTTTAAAAATTTGGTGTCAACTACATTCTTAGCTGCAGCTTCAGGTCATGGAAGAGATAACATAGAATCAGGTATCTAGATCCAACTACCTAAATTACCCATAAGTTCAGCATTGCAGAACTCCCAATTGATTCTGCAACTTCAAACTAGAGGGGGAAGTAAGGAAAGGAACTCTGTCCCTTTATGAAATTGACAGTATGGTGCAGTCATTTCCAATATCCAGATACTGGATTTGAGGGTTTAAATACACTAATCTTATGATGTTATACCCTACACTTATTCTTGGAACAATTTCTTTCATCGCAGACCACACCTGCTCCCTGTCTTCCTTATAAAATTTTCCCTTTAACCCATTTTTTTTCCATCTACATTCCCTCTCTGATCTGCGGGAACCCAAAACAATATTCATGCTTCATTCTTTAATAGTGCAGTACTACACTGACAACCAACAAGATAAAACAAGAAGACAATCTTCCTCAAACTGTGTGAACTCAACCATATCTACTCACATTTGTGACAACGAATCCGTATTATTTATTATTCCTTTTAGCACCATAGAGCGAGTATGGCACTAGGCAAGATGAATTCCTACGCCTATGACACCATTGGTGCTGAGGCGTGAATAATATGAGTAGATGTGACTGAAAATGAGGCAGTGAACTCATGAAGACAACTCACATGTACTGTGCAGCATCAGATCCAGGGTGCCCTGTTGGATCAGACGTAATTTTTTCCTCAGAAGTTCTGTTGTGCTCCCACAAATTTATGTGGCTTTCTAGGGGAAAAAAAAAGTCCCTCCAGAGAGGTCTAGATGATTGATAACTTCAGGATTTCCTAAACTACAATATGTCCCAGAACCCTCTTCCCTGCCCAGGGAGAGATTTAGCACCAGCAGCACCAGGGTGCTTCAGCCGACTGCTAGATTCCCTAAAAGAAGGCGGTGGGGAGGAAAACCCACAAAACAGGTACTTCCTACCCAACTCTTCACCCATCCAATTCAGATGAGTGGAGCTCTGAAAACCATTTGGGAGGTACAAAGATTTTTTGACTGGGTTTTTGTGTTTCATTTTTGTGTTACTTTTTAATATTAAAACAGTACACCTCTAGAGCATAATATGGTACTCAATGGAAAAATTGCTGTCCTGTAAGTAGAATGATTCTCTATGAGCACTTCTGTTTCACTGTTAGAAAGTCTGAAACTTTCACAGAATTCAGCTTCACCAAATATGAGTTCCTGTGCTTCTCTCCTCTGTCTCTGTATTTTTCTGAAGAGGGTAATAAAATTTGTCAACCGAAGTAGTAAATATTTTCTTTCATTTCAGGACATTCCT